>PVLA01008011.1:0-95187 GCA_004027455.1 Hydrochoerus hydrochaeris | reverse complement strand
AGAAGTGCCTTTGCTATTCTAGTTGTCTTCTGGTTCCAGATGAATTTTAGGAGTGATTTCTCTAGATCTCTGAGGTATGTTAGTGGTATTTTCATTGGGATTGCATTGAATGTGTATAACAATTTTGGGAGAATGGCCATTTTCACAAGATTTATTCTTCCTATCCATGAACAAGGGATGTCTTTCCATTTTCTGAGGTTCTCTTCGATTTCATTTTTCAGGGTATTATAATTTTGCCTGTACAACTCTTTTACATCTTTCCTTACATTATTTCCTAAGGTGTTTTTTTTTTTTTTGGATGCTAGTGTGAGGGGTGAGGCTTCTCTTATTTCTCTGGGTGATTTTGTTGTTAGTGTATAAGAATGCTATTGATTAGTGAGTATTAACTTTGTATCCAGCTACCTTGGTGAATTTATTTATTATATCTAGGGGACTTTCAACAGAGCTTTTAGGGTCTTCTATGTAGAGTATCATGTCATTTGCAAAGAATGATAATTTAACTTCTTCTTTTCCTATCTTTATTACTTTTATTTCCCTCTCTTGTCTAATTGCTCTGGCTAGTATTTCCAGTACTATATTGAATAGGAGCAATGATAATGGACATCCTTGTCTTATGCCTGATTTTAAGGTAAAGGCTTTCAGTTTTTGGCCATTTTATATGACACTGGCTGTTAGTTTTTCACAGATGGCCTTTATCATATTGAGGTAAAGACCATCTATTCCAATTCTCTGTAAGGTTCTTATCATGAATGGGTGTTTGATCTTATCAAAAGCTTTTTCTGCATCTATAGAAATGATCATGTGATTCTTGCTTTTGGCTCTATTGATATGATGGATTACATTTATTGATTTATGTATGTTGAACCATCCCTGCATGCCTGGGATGAATCCCATTTGGTCATGGTGTATAATCTTCTTGATGATTTGCTGCATCCTGTTTGCCAATATTTTATTGAGAATTTTTGCATCTATATTCATTAGGGAAATTGGCCTGCAGTTCTCTTTTTTAGTTTGTTCTTTCCCAAGTTTTGGTACTAGAGTGATATTTGCATCCAGGAAAAACTTAGGGAGAATTACTTCCCTTTCAATTTCATTGAATAGTGTTAGGAGTGTTGGGATTAAGTCTTCTTTGTATTTCTTGTAGAATTCCACAGTGATCTGGGACTGGGCTCTTCTTTGTTGGTAGGGACTTGATTACATTTTCAATTTCATTCATAGTAATTGGGTTATTCATCAGTTTTACATCTTCTTGATCCAACTTTGGTGGTTCATATGCTTCTAGGAATCTGTCCACTTCTTCTGTGTTATTGAATCTATGAGAGTAGAGGTTTTCGAAATAGTTGTTGATGATCTTCTGTATTTCCACAGGGTCGGTAGGATTTCTCCTTTTTCATTCTGTATTGCATGAATTTGAGTCTTTTCTTTCCTTTTTTTAATTAGGTTGGCTAGGGGCTTGTCAATTTTATATATTCTTTCAAAGAACCAACTCTTTGATTTATTGATTCTTTCAATTGTTTTCTTAGTCTCTATTGCATTAATTTCTGCTCTCATCTTTTTAATTTCCTCCCTTCTTTTGGCTTTGGGCTTGCCTTGCTCTTCTTTTTCTAGATGTTTCAGGTGTAATATCAGGTTGCTTATTTGTGTTCATTCTGTTTTCCTAATGTGGGAACTCAGTGCAATAAATTTTCCTCTGAGGAACACTTTCATCGTATCCCACAGGTTCCGATAAGTTGTATTTGTATTTTCGTTTCCTTGTAGATATTGTTTAATTTCTTCTTTAATGTCCTCTGTGACCCACTGATTGTTCAAGAGTGTGTTATTTAATTTCCATGTGTTTGTGTGATTTTTGCAGTTACTTTTATCATTAATTTCCAGTTTCATGGTGCTATGATCTGAAAACATGCATGGGATAATTTAAATTCTTTTGCATTTACTTAAATGTGCTCTGTGAGTTAGTATATGGTCTATTTTAGAGAATGTCCCATGTACTGGTGAGAAGAATGTATATCCTGTAATTGTTGGATGGAACACTCTGTATACGTATATCAAATCCATTTGTTCACAGGTGTGATTCAGTTCAGTTATTTCTTTGCTGATTTCCTGTCTATTTGATCTATCCCTTTGTGTCAATGGTGTGTTAAAGTCCCTTGTTATAATTGTGTTATTGCTTATTTGATTTTTCATTTCTGTTAATACTTGCTTTGTGTAGTTGCTTGCTCTGAAATTTGGTGCATATATGTTTAAGATTGTTATCTCTTCCTCTTGCAGTTTTCCCCTAACTAGTAGGTAGTGACCTTCTTTGTCTCTTTGGACCATTCTTGGTTTGAAGTTCACATGGTCTGCAAACAGAATAGCTACCCCTGTTTTTTTTTTTTTTTTTTTTTTTTTTTTTTTTTTTTTTTTTTTTTTTTTTTTTTTTTTTTTTTTTTTTTTTTTTTTTTTTTTTTGAGTTCCTGTTGCATGAAGTATTGTTTTCCATCCTTGGACTTTCAGTCTATGAATTTTCTTTTGGGTTATGTGGGTTTCTTGTAGACAGCATATGGTTGGATGTTGTCTCTTGATCCATTCTGCCAGTCTATTTCTTTTAATTGATGAATTGAGGCCATTTACATTAATGGTTATAACTGTCATATATTGGCTTATTGTTGACATGTTATCTTTCTGATGTTGTATCTTAGCTTTCCATTCTGTTTAGTTGTTTGTCTTGCTTAGTGGTTTTTTGCTATGTGTATCTAGAATGTCTTTCAGTTTTCTTTGTAGGTTTGGTGATCATGAAGTTCTTCAGCTGTTCTTTATCATGGAAGTATCTTATTTCTCCATCCATTTTGAAGGACAGTTTTGCAGGGTACAGCAGTCTGGGTTGGAAGTCTTTTTCTTTAAGGATCTGAAAAACTTCACTGCATGCTCTTCTTGACTTCATTGTTTGTGTTGAGAAGTCTGCTGTGATTCTGATAGGTTTTCCTTTATAGGTGACCTGTGTTTTCTCTCTAACAGCTTTTAATATTCTGTTCTTATGTTGGATTTCTGGGTTGGTGATTATTATATGTCTGGATGTAGTTTTATTTTGGTTATGGCTATTTGGAGTTCTTTATGCCTCACTAATCCATATGTCAGTTTCCATATTCATATTTGGGAAGTTTTCAGCTATTACTTCTGTAAATAGCCGCTTGATATCATTTGTATTTTCCCCTTCTTTTTCTTTTATCCCTATTAATCTTATATTGTTTTTCTTTACATCATCTTACAGCTGTTGAATTGTTATTTTCTGATTTCTTGTTATTGTTAGAAGATCTTCTCTTTTCTGTTCACTAGCTGTAATCTTAACTTCGAGGTCTGAGATTCTATCTTCACTTTTGTTGAGGCAGTTTTTGCAACTTTCATTAGAGTTTTTGATTTCCTGTATATCTCTTTGAATCTGTTTAATGCATTCTGTTTGTCTCTTAAACTGTTCATTCAGGGATTCTATCATTTTGCTTTGTTCCTCTAATTGTTTAGCTGTGTCTTTGATGCATTCAGTATTTCTTTCACTACTTTTATCATTTCTTCTTTTACCCGGGAGAATATTTCTGATTTGAGTTCCCTCATAGCTTCTTGTACTTGCTTCTTTATTTCACTTAATATCATTTCATACATTTCAGGTGTGTGTGTAGTATTTTCTTCTATGTACATGGCTCCTATTTCTTGGGATGGGCTGGAGGTTTGGGATTGCATTTTGGTCTTTTGTTTTGTCATTTTCCTTTATTTCTGTGTTTCCAGCAATTTTCCAAAGCTTTCCCTCATGGCACGGTACCATCTTGGCTCCCCTTTTGGTGGGCCTGCTCCCCTGGTTGAATGAAGGTCACTGGGCACAGTCCACTCAAGCCTGCAAAACCGCTGAAGCCTAGTCCAATGACCCAGTGGGGCTGGGCAGGCACCCAGCCACCAGGATCAATGGTCCCAAACCCTTCTGGGTCTGCGTTGGTGATCTGGAACTCACCTCGTGGTGCGCGACGCCAGCTTGGCTCCCCCTTTCGCTGGTCTGGTTCCCCTTGTTGAATGAAGGTCACTAGGCACAGTCCACTCAAACCCCCAAAACCTCTGGAGCCCATTCCAGTGAGCCAAGGGGGCTGGGCAGGCACCCAGCTGCCAGGATCGATTGTCCCAAACCCTTCCGGGTCTGTGTTGGTGATCTGGAACTCACCTCGCAGTGTGTGACACAGGCTTCTGGTTCTTTTCTAAATGGCTAGTATTTCTCTAATTTTATTTATATTTTCCTTCATATAGATATAGATATAGATATAGATGATATAGATATAGATATAGATATAGATATAGATATAGATATAGATATAGATATAGATATAGTTGGGTAGCTACCATCTTCATCCATCTGGTATTTCTATGTCTATTTCCATTAATTGAATTTTTCTTTTGGTTATAAATTACAATTTCTTGCTTCTTGACATATCCAGAAATGTGATAGAATGTTAAACATTATGATGACTACTTTATTGAGGGTGTGGATTTTATTGTTTAAAGAACATCAGACATTTTAACAAGAAATTAAGCTATTTACAGTTAAGTTTGATCCCTTTGGGTCTGGATTTTAAGATTTGTTATAAGGGTCTAGAGAAAACTAGGTGAATTGTCCATAAATACAAGAGTTGGGCCTATTGCTAAGGAATGGTGGTAAATCTGGGTCTCCACTGAGTGACCAATGACTGCTGAGGACTTACCATTTTTCTGTTAGGAATGAACATAACCCTGAGCCACTATGAACTCTAGGATTTGCTCTTTTTTCAACAGCCTAGTCATTCCTCATTCTGGTTTGTAGAGTTTTACTCAATGCAACATGTGGCATAGTCCTTTGTAAAGACTCAGGGAGACTCAGGAAGACTCATAAACAAATAGTTTATGGAACATTTTCACTTTCTGTCTCTCTCCTTTTTTGGAAGTCTGCCCTACATATTTCATCTGTAGTGGTTCCCCTTCACTCTGATCTTGAGCTCTCTAACTGCGTAATATTGCCGCATTCTATCTAGTTTCCCTTTTGTCCATAGTCTGGAAACTTCTTGTTCTTCAATTGTCTAAAAACAGGAGCTTTTCAAAGGTTTTCTATCCTGAACTTATTTTCCTTGTTTTTCTTTTTTTATTTGTAGATTTTTATTTTTAGTATTATTATTTTCATGTTTTCATGATTGGAAGCAGACTTCAACTCTTCAGACAATTTCTATACTTGAGTGATCTGTATTTTTGCTTTACTTACTTTTCAGTAATTTTCCATGGTTTTTGGAATTTTATTACAGTGTATTTAAATATGGACTTGCTTTTATTTATCTGCCTTAGGATTTTTGTGCTTCTCAAATAGATTTCATTTATTTCACTATTTCTATCATATTCTTACAAACTTACATTTGACTGACTTCCCAAAATTCTCTTTCTTCCAGTTGGAATTCATTATAGCATAGGTTCAATCCTTTAATTCTATCTCACAGTTCTCTTAATCTATCATTATTTTTACTTTTGATTATTTTTCTCTAATATATCTTGCTATTTAATCTCTATTTCTAAATACTCTATTCAGTGTTAATTGAAATACTTTATTCTTTTTTATCTTTATGAATTTTATTTTTACCCCAATATTTGCTATTCATATTTATTTTGTTTTCAGATTTTCTATTCATTCAAATTCATTAGTATTTAATTTTTATGTTGCTATGCCACTTAATCTTGTCTCAGTTTTTATTCTGTGAGTTTTATAATTTTTTACATATAATAAACTTTGTTTTCTCTACAGAGATTGGATAATCTCTGGATTATACAGTTTTCTCTACAGATATTGGATAACCTCTGGATTATCTAATTGGATTGCATGATTGAGCTTAAAGTTCCTGCAAAGATTTATAGGAATGGGGCCAGGGATTTAGCTCAGTGGCATAAGCACCTACCTAGCAACTGTGAGGTCAAGATTTCAATCACATAAAAAAAAAATTTACAAGAATATTGCTGGTCTTCTGCCACTTTTATGAATTGATCAGTCTATAGGTTGGGGACTCTAGGGTGTTAATTGCAAGATCTAAATAGGTAAAATTTTCATAACTTGAGACTTTCAAGGAATATTTGTTGTCTCTATCCACCGTCTAGGCAGAGAAAGGTTAAGTTTTCTTTTCAATTCTCTGTACTTATCCATAAGCTTTTTCCTCATTTTCCTTCTATTGATTTTTTAACCATTTTTCATGCTAATTTTCTGTGAGTCTATTTTAGCTCTTGCTTCATGGCCCTGACTTTCTTTGCATGAGCTTTATAAAACAAGGGCTTCTATGATTCAGAATAATAATAGCCCCCTGGAGAGCCACAACATAAGTCCATATGTTTATTGCTCTAGATTTTAGTTCACCTTTACTTGTTGCATCTTGAGAAGTTCTGTCATGAATTCCAAGTTCTGTCATGAATTCCAATTAGTTTTTTATTGTGTTCAACATTTCTGTTTGGGCTTGGGAGGAAATATTTTGGCTTCAGAGACAATCATGTTATTTAGCTAGGGATTCCACATTTTGTAAAGAATCAAAATTGACCATTGCTTCTCTTGTGAATCACTATAAATATGATACTCACAATTGTGAAGAAAGATGCCCTAACTCTCACTCTTTAATTTTATTTGGGGTTGAAAAATTCAATATATTTTCTAATAAGATACCTTATGAATTTGAGCAAAATTGAAGTTGAATAAAATACCTTATGAAGCCAATGATATTCTATGTTCAATTTTTAACACTACTGTGCAAATTAAGGGAGATAATATAATTCCTAAGGTAAACAGTGGTTTGTAAACTCAGTTCTATGTCCCAAATATTTTATTTTGGTGAGAATAATGTGAATTGACTCCGTAAAGTCTTGAATATAGTCACGCATAAATGAAATTAACCTAATTAAAGTAACATGCTGAAAATGTTACAGGCAACTGATAGAAACATTATAAATAGAAATATTGTAGATAGAAATATTATAGGCAGTCAGACAGGGAAGGGCCTTTAAAGGAGCCAGTGCGGAAGATCAGATACCTTGCAACTTGGGGGAGACAGACATTTCTGCTGTGGGCCAGATCTCAAGACAAAAGATAAAACAAATGCACACACAAACTTCTTAAGGATAAACATCAGGGATCAATGTTCTAAATAGGTCTCTGTCACTCTAAGGAAGCCAGGAGTCACTAACTCAACCTCCTACAGGAAGAGTCATTGCTCTTTATGCATGTGCGGCTCACTTCCTCCTTTGTGCTCAATTTAATCAATATTACCTGAACAAATAATCTTATTGGTTGGCCATAGTTCTGCCACCTCAGGCCCACCTTGCAAATTCCCATGTTTTTCCCACCTTAGACCTGCCTTAGTTTGTGACTTTACTCTATAAAAGTCCCTAGAAAAGACAGTCTTTGGCAACCCACCTAGGACCCCTCTGTCTCTCTCAGACAGAAGCTTCCTTTCTCTCAATAAATATATTCAGCACTTAACAGCCATTGTTCCTAAAATTTATTCTTTGATTTTGAGAACATGAACTTATACTGGATATCTAGCAGGTTGGAAGTTTCTTTCACCTATATCAAAACCCTCATACCCTAACATGTCTTAGGCCTCACTGAGTCTAAAATAATGTTAACTAGCATCCAGCTAGCCCTACAATTTAGAAATAAGATAGACAAAACAGCAAATACTCATTAGAACCATAATATTTTTATTTAGGTCATGATGACTAGTATTTTTATTTTCCAGTTCTACCAGCATGACTATTATAGCACTTAATGTATGGGTACTCCATAATGTTTAATTGATTCTATGATCTTTACTTGACATGCATTTGTCATGTAACTAACAACCCGCTATTCTCTTCTCAGGTCATTCATTCATCCCTTCTCTCTCTGTAACTTTGTCAGAGTCCAGATATGTGATTATCAAGAGATCATTTCACACATGTCTCACCTGAGCAATTTTTTTATGGCCATAAGAATCTATGATATTCCAAACACCCAGTGTGGGCCTTCCCGTTACCCACCCAAACCTATTTGGTTAGCACATGCCTTTAATCTCAGTATCACACACCCTAATCCGGCCATCAGCCAAAAACTCCACTATCAGCACAGGAGGCTTTGGGAAGACGTGTAGATGCAAATCATAACACAGGGTGATGCTGTTCAGATTAAAAGTATCCATTTTACTGTGGTGAAAGTTGATACTCTCTCAGTCAACAGAGAGATAAAATTCTGACAAGAATGAAGACAGCGTGAAAATCTATGTATAATTTCCTCTCAAATTATTGACTCCTAACTGTATAAACAAAGATTAAGAATAAAACCCACACCTAATAAAAAGGTAATGTTTTAAAGAATAAAGAATAATACAATATACATTTTAAAATATTTTAGTGCTCTGGGAGAAATAAAATATCAACACTCTCCACAATTTCTTATTGTCAGTTTCTGATATCCACTGAGGAATTTTAAAGTAAGCAAAAGAAAAACATCAAGATAGTTGTTACATTATAGGAATAGATACACAGAGAGTTGTATTTCAGAAGAAAATTTTACAATGAATACAGGTAATAAATTCAAGAAACTGGTAGAATATATCTTATTTCAGAAGATTTTGGAGATTTATAAAAGCAAGAGAAATTTAATTTTAAATCAGAAATATTTAATTATTTAAATTATAATGTATATATTAAAATATTTTGATTACTATTTTAACTAGCAAGAAAATAGTGAAAGTTTATATCATTAAGATGATAATAGAGGAGGAAATGGAATAATAAAAGGCTTCATTTTTGCAAAGAAAAGGCAAGGAGAAAAAGGAAACAAGTAAATTAAAATAATTGCAAGGCAGTTGACTTAAATCTGAATATAAGCAATTACTTGGTATTCATCTAGAATAAATATTGCAGTTAAAAGACAAAGATCATCATGGTAGATGATGCTTATATGTATTTATATGAAACACAGTTTAAAATGTGGAAAAAATATTGAAAGTAAAAGTATATGCCATGAATACATACTTCAAAAGAAAGTAACTGTAGCTTTATTAATGTAGAAATGATAAAATTTAAGGAAAAATATTCAAGCATATGAGGGATCTTTAATAAGTCACTTTACTAGGACTATGTAACAGTCCAAATTTGTAGCAGACTTCTGAAATACATATATCAGTAAATAGCAGTAGAATCAGTTATAGAGACTTTACCAACTCACAATAGGATGAAAGCATTTTAGATATAGAAAAGACGAGGAACAAACTTGAGTTACTTTGATCCACTTACATTTACGAACATTGTACTACAGAACAGACTTTGCTTTGAGGTATTCAAGGCATATTTACACAGTCTTCAACAAATTTGAACAAATTTAAAGGGTTGAAAAAGTCCAGGTTATGTTTTCCAACAATACTGAAATTAAACAACAGATAAGACATAAAATTTCATTTTGTTTTAGAATTAACTAACATACCTCTACATAACCAATTTCACTTGAGAAATGAGTGTATATGTCTGCAAAAAATTGTAAGTGCATTTATAGCAACTTTGTTCATTATAATCACAAAAGGAAACAGTACAATGCTTTTCATTGGGTGAATGAATAAACATATTATGTTTTACTCATACCTTCAACTAAAAAGAAATAACCACAGCTACATGGAAGTACATGGGTGGACAATATAGAGCATTGTTGAATACAAAAGACTAGACATAAAAGGATATATACTGCATGATTTGCATGATTTCATTTGTATGAAGTTCAACATCAGGCAAAATTTATCTCTCATAGTAGTCAAAATAATGGAAGAGCACCTCTGGAAGAAAAGATTATATTGATTGGGAAGGTACATGATATGGTATTTGAGATGTAGGAAAAATTTAAACACTGTCTTCTAGGATATGGATGCACAAGTATGAGTCAGTTTGTCTCTCTCGCTCTCTTTCTCTTTCTTTCTCTCTCTCTCTCTCTCTCTCTCTCTGTGTTTTGTGTGTGTGTGTGTGTGTGTGTGTGTGTGTGTGTGTAAAATTTACTAGAGTATCTCATATTCCCCATCAGGGGCTTAACTGTGCCCACCCTGTTCATGTATTGAAGTCTTAACCTTCAGAAACTTAAAATGTGACTATGTCTGGAATCCGTTAATGAGGCAATTAAAGTTAAATGAGATCATATTAGTGGGTCCAATCTGGTTCGTATTATCATAATAGCAATTCTCGCTACAGAGAGACACCAGGGATATGCAAGCACAGAAAGAAAACACCATGAAGAGACAGTGAGACAGTAGTCATTTGCATGCCAAGGATAGAGACCTTGGATTTCTAACTTCCCAAACTGAGAAAATAAAATCTGTTCTAAAAGCATCCAGTTTGTGGTATTTTGTTATGCTATCTCTGGAAATCTATCTGGAGAATATTCCAACTACAAAATACTAATATTTTAAGGGCTTAATATATATAGTTATCCCTTGTTGTAGTCAAGGTTTACAAGGGAAAGAATTTAATATAGGACACATAATTTATAGAATTAATTTATAATATTCACCCAGAGTCAAAAGCAAAAGAGATCTGTCTACACACTGGAGACCCAAAGAATCTAGCTGAGGGCTTGGATCCCATGGCATTTTGCTGAACAAATCCAGCTGAAGACCTAGAACCCATTGCAATGTCCTCCAAGAGTCCAACTGGAGGCCCAGGGCCCATGACAATCAAAATTATTTCAAGGATCTGTGCTGGTGGGAAGGCCCAAAGTTCATTGTTGGAAGCTAGAAGTCTGCATCAGTGGGATGAAGGCTCTGCATCAGCAGGCAGAGGGGTCTACACTGGAACCAGGTAAGCACCAAAGCTCTGCCTGCAAAGATCCGCAGCTATCCTCATCAACAGTGAGGACCCAAGCTCCTCCTATAATGAGAACAGCCAAGTTCAGGCCAGGAAAGCAGTGTGACAAGCTTCTCCATGAGAATCAACAGCATACCACCTTCCCCTCCAGATCTCTTTTTATGCTGTTGACAACAATCCTCAAGTGGATTGTATACACCCAGCACCATGCTGATTCAGTTCAGCTGGATGTTGCAAGTTGACCATCAGTCAATCAACTACATTCCCTAAGAATATTAGTTCTAGGACCCCCAGTACATACCAAAATTCACAGATACTCAAATCCCTTACACAAAAGGCATAATATTTCATACAAACTAATCAATACTCCTCTACAGTTTATCACCTCTAGATTATTTGTAATACAATGTTAATGCATATAAATATTACTTATGAAATAATAAGGAAAATCCTGTACATGTTCAAAACAGATACAACTTTAAAAATAATTTTTACCTACTGTTGTTAGAAACTGCAAATATGAGACTCAAGTATATGAAGGGTCAGCTGTATTCATTTAACCCATCCAATAATATTATGAACTAAATATTTTTACTTTATAGATAATACTTTGGAAGAATAACTTGTCAAAGTTTGTTAAAGTTGCTACTAAGATGTAGTATAGTAATTTAACTATATGTTGTCTGAGTCTTGTATGTTTAATTTCTATTTTATAATTATTATTCAGGGTCTTTTAGTGAGTAGAAACCAATACCCTGCAGATATTGCCAGAGAAGTTCTTGGCTCCTGTTTTCAAAATCAATAAGATTTGAGAGGATCTCTTGCTTTAAAAGTATGAGTAAGTTTGGGTACCTGGAAAGCACCAATTCTCTGCATGACGTATCAGCAATATAGAAAAAGAAAGTTCGCATTTTTAAGTAGATACTTGATTCATTTTAAGTAATTACAAATGTTTGCATCATACTTTGTCTTAATTTGTTAGGACAAAATATCCAAAATCCGTAAGTTAAAGAGGGAAGGTTCATTTTAGATCAGAGTTTTTAGAAGTTTCAGCCCATAGTCAACTGGCTCCAAGGTTGGGCAGCATGGCAGGGAAGCGTGCCAGAGGAGGAAGAGTCCATAGCACGGCAAGGGCAAGCATGGCGCAACAGCTATATTGAGCCTCCCTTTCTCTTTTTTCCATCCAGGTTACAAGGATATTGAGTTGTGCTGCCCATACACAGGCTGTACCTTCCTATCATCCACACCCAGAACTATGTTAAACCAATGAGTGGAGTAATTTAGTGATTACACACGCTAGATCAGTCATCTCTGAAAAGCCCTACTGATGAGCACATGAGGCTTTGAGGGGACAATGAGATACAAACCACAACACACCTCTAGACCCTGAACTCTTGAGACAAGAATTATTTCATCTTCATTATCTTTCATTATACATGCTGAGTTAGAATATGATTTATCCCCTCTGAAGCTTCTGTTGTCATTGAATACCCATTGCAAGACATTGATGTGTTAGAACTTATCCAACTATTGGATATAGAGCTGGGAATTTGTGAAATGGTTAGGAATAGATAAGACCATCAGAGTAAAAAAGGAAAAAGAGACCAGAGGACAAATACACATGTACTCCATGCCTTCTGCCATACCTTGGACCTGTGCTGACTTGGGACATTGCCATGAAGAATGCCACCATTAGATGCAGGATCCCAACTTTTAGAAAGCTCGAACCCCAAACCCAAATAAACCTCCATTTGTTAACTCTTTCCCAGTCTGTGGTATTGCAATTCAGCAATAGAAAATAAACTAAGACAGCATGGGACATAGAGTACTTATTTTGGCAGCACATACACTAACATGGGACACTGAAAAGACAGTCAGAGAATGTGTTAAATTAAGTGGAAAGAACCAATAGGTCTTTCAAAATGACCTTGTTCTATTTTACATGTTTTTTCCTTGAAACCAGTCCTGTTGTGATCTCATGTCCCTAATGCTAGATAATAAATTATAGGCTCACATCTTGCTCTCGAGGTCTAGTAGTTTTATTTATTAATGCTAATTAAATATGTTAAATCTGCCAAATGTGCCTATTGAAAATAAAATGTGATCCAGCGGTGAAATTTTGGCACCATGCTATTTCTGTCCTTTATTGTCCTCCAGAGCTTTGCGTTCTCTGCTTCTTGCTTTCCTCTGCTCCCTTCCTCTCTGTGCAGTTGTCTCCCTGTCTTTTGCTTCCATTTCCTCTGATTTACTCACTTTCATGGGGCTCATCACTGGTTCAGCCTCAGTGATTGATAATAATGTCTTACTCTTATACTACAACTGCTGTGTCAAGACAGCAGGCACAGCAGGATGCCACAACTTCAGCACTGACTAAAGAGCAGATTTACCATGTGCTGATTAACTGGGGCTGTCTGACTCCAATGAAGTAATTCTCTCCCTCCAAAAATGCCTCCTTTCCTCCATCCAGAGAATCACCAACCACACAGTAGAATCCTCATTCACAGTGGTCAAAGCAATGTATCTTTGCATATATTGTTAGATGATTTTAAGTAATGTTTTCAGAACTTTTCAAGAGAATGTTTATTTAGGTTTTCTTATGTTCTTTTAAATAAAGAAGAGAACATATTACTATTTTTTCTTAGAGGTAAAGAAACTTAGGTCATAAATAGTTCAGTTATCTTTCACACAGTAGCTGTGATGAATCATTAATGATATGCAAACTAAAATTGAAGGGCATTATTCTATTAAGCCAAGTTTAGATTATAGCTCTACCCCCTACCCATATACATACATACAGTTAATTAATACAATCATTAATAAAGATAATTTAGAGTATATATCTCTAATAATATCAAAGCTTATCAGTTGTCAGGATAATGCATCCATTCCATTCCACTGGACACTGACCTGCCAAAACAGGTATTTTTGAGTGAAGCAGTTGCCTTTGGAGCCCCCAATGGTATGTTTTGCATTTGCAAAAGTTGAAGTATAAAACTTTAACTATTATCATATTGCATTTATAGTTTGAACTTGTTGAAATATTTTTGAGCATATCTTGTGCTTCTTAACACCATGTTAATTGTGTCTCAATATATATTGAAAGGTTTCAAAAGGACTTGAATATTGATTAGTCTCACAGTATGTCCAGAACCTGTCTTTGCTTTCAATTTATATGATTAAAGACATTGTGATGTTTTGAACACCCTTGGATAACTGTAAGAAATGCTATGAAATTCACCAAGAATAGTAATAGCTGTTCATCCCAAATCCAGACCTGCTTGGGTCTGGACTGCATAACATATGCACATCTCTTAAAAAGGACAAAATAATGATCTTAGTAAAATGAGCCAGCATGACCTTTCCAGAACCGGTCTAGGGCTATCCGTCTATGAAAATGCCTCATCAGTAATACCCCAAATAAGTTCACCAAGTTGGCACATGGAGTTTAAATAACAGTTTCTTCCACTGAATAGGTTTTGTAGTCTGTCCTATCAGTGCTTTAAGATAAGAGGAGAAAATACAAAGCCCTCAGCCACTCCTAACCACTCTATTTCCAGAATTTAGCGAGAAGGATTTACAGCAAACCCACTTCCTTGAAGAAAATGAGGGTCATTCATATTGCTTAGAATTAAACCAGTAAGTGCTTAGTCTTCCTTATAACATGCAAAGTCATCAGTATTGTGATAAAAAGATGGTTCAGAAATTCATCAGGGGCTGGGATTTAGCTCAGCCGCATAAGCACCTGCCTGACAAGCATGAAGTCGTGAGTTCGATCCCTGGTACCCAAAAAACAAATAACAACAACAACAACAAACCCTGTCAGAAATTCTGCCTAAAATTGTGTACACTTAGAAATTCCTGCATTACTGAAATTCTATTGAAATTATGCCCTTGTCTAAAAAGATTTTTAAATTGTCTTTCTGAACTGTTATTTGTAAGGGTACCAAAATCATATTTAGCTGTGTTTTCCTGTATTGCTGGGCTAATCCCACTAGTTTTCTAGTTTGAGGGATATACTAGTTTTAAAACTTAAGTAAATATGAGGTTTGATTGTCTTTACAATTATAATCAAAAGGTTACTTTATATAGAACATTTTCTGAGGCCTGTTTTCTAAGAAGATCTATAGCAAATTTTTAGTCAAAACTTGATGTTGTAAGTGTAGAGCTGATTTTTAGAGAGGTGATGTTACTTATCTCATTCAAAAATAAAACACAGTCACAGATCTAACTTCATTCACTATACAAAATTTATATTATAACTTTTGTGAATGTGAAGTTAGTAGGAAAATGATATTATAGTCTATTACTTTCAAAGTTATGGATATATAATTAGAGACCAGTTTTCTGAGTTTTTTCCCACTTGGGCAGCGAAGGTCTTAGGATTTTCCTCTAAGAATTTTCATGGTATATAATTGTACGTGGAAGCAGTGTAGTAAGGCAAAATGAGTCAAGGATTAATTGATGAGAGTTTTGATTCCTGACCATTATAAAATATAATGAATACAGGAATAAATTCTTTATTTTATTGGCATAATATTTTTCTTCTTTTTTATTACTTTTTATTTTAAACAGAAAAAGTTAATAAATAACAGAAAAAGGTTTCAAAATAGGTTAGTAGGAGAGTAACAATGATCAATATGTTGCATATCATTATATTCACCGTGTTATTCTTAGTACAAGATATAGGCATGAAACATTGTCTAGAAAATTACTAGTACAAAACTTTCCCCTCAATAAACCCAGAGAAACCAGATGTATAACTATTTTAACTGTATCATGTTTGTATATATTCCTTTTTCCTTTTTTCTTTCCCCTTTATCCCATCACAGTTTTTCTTTTCTTTAAAACAGTTTCTTCCCTGTTCACAATACATATTGTATGTTCTGGATCTTGTTTACTCTTTCAGACTCTCACACTAGTAACATAAAAAGACATTTTCATGTGTGGCTGTGTTTTATTTCACTGAGTATAGTCTTGAGTTGCATCCATTTACTTATAAAAGCCTTGGGTTTATCCTTTTTTATAGCTGACTAGTACTTCTTTGTATAAAAATATCTCTTTTTTCCATTCTGTAGTTGATGGGCATTTGGGTTGTTTCCAAGATTTAACTATTACAAATTGTGTTGCTATAAACATGGGTGCACATGTATTACTGTGATATGTTTTCAGTTCTTCTGGGAAAATACCCAGAAGGGAAATAGCTGGATTGAATAGGATCTCTAGTCCTAGTTTTTTGTTTGTTTGTTTTTGGTCCTAGTTTTTTGAGGCATCTCCACACTGATTTAAACAGTGGTTATACCAGTTTACACTCCCACCAACAGTGGAGAAAGGTTTCTTTTTCTCACCACATTTGTTATTGGTTGATTTCTTGATAATAGCCATTTTTTCTGGAGTGAGATGGAATTTCAGTATTCTTTTAATTTGCATTTCTCAAATTCCCAGTGATGTTGAACATTTTTAAAGATATTTATTTGCTATTTATATTTCTTCATTGAGAAATTCATGTTCATTCAGACACTCATTATTGAATTTGGAAGGTCTGATTTGTTTTAATTCTTCATATGTTTTAGATAGAAGTCTTTTGTCTGGGGGGAAGTTCACTAAAATTTTCCCCCATTCTCTGAGTTTTTTTTTTTCATTCTGTTGGTGATTTCTTTTGATCTTCAAAAACTTTTTAATAAGATGAGATCTCAGTTGTTGATTCTTTGAGATACTTCCTGTGCAGTTTGTGCTTTGTTCATGAATTCTACACTAACCCTTAGGTCTTCAAGATTTCTACCTACATTGTCTTTCAGTAGATTTAGTGTTTCTGCTTTAATATTTAGATCTTCGATCCATTTTGACTTTATTTTAGTAGAGGGTGGTGGACATGTGTCTAGCTTTAGTCTTTAGCATCTGGAAAGCCAATTTTTCTAGCACCATTGATTAAAGAGGCTATCTTCCAGTGAAGATATTTGAAGATAGTCTTTTGTCAAAAGACTAGGGTAGTTGAGTGTTTTAGTTGTGTCTGCATCTTCTAACCTGTTTCACTGATCCTCAGGTATGTATTTTTTTTCCAGTATCATGCTGATTTTATCACAGTATCTTTGTGGTATAATTTCAATTCTGGGATTGTGTTGTCTCCTGCATTGCCTCTGTAGTGCAGAATTACCTTTGCTATTCTAGGTCTTTTCTGGTTCCAGATGAATTTTAGGAGTGATTTCTCTCAATCTGTGAGGTGTACTAATGGCATTTTAATTGGCATTGTATTAAACCTATATAACAATTTTAGGAGAATGGCCATTTTAATAATGTTTGTTCTTCCTATCCATAAGCAAGGGATATCTTTCCATTTTCAGATATTCCATTTGATCTCTTTTTTCAGAATACTATAATTTTCTTTTTTTTAATTTTTATTTAAAGAGAGGGAAAAATAAAGCAAAACAGGAAAAAGGAGTAGAAACAACACAGAATTTCAAAGAAAAATGGACAGTAAGAAATCATTTGTTGATACATTACATATTGTCTTCCTGCATGTAGTTGTTCATGTTACAAAGTCAAAGCATACAAAGTGGACATTCAAATGGTGAGACTGCAAACAGCTCAGTTCTCTGATCTAACAAAAAACTTAGCAACATAATTATCAATCCTACACCCTTAAATATACATGCAGTTATATCCTTTAGAACACTTGCTTTTCCTCCTTTTGCTTCGTAAGTCCATTATCTGCTTAGTTATATCATGTTTCAGGTTGCTCGGTACCTTACTGATCTGTTTTGTTGTAATTTACTTTTTAAATTTTTTTCTTATTTCTTATTATTTATTTATTTATTTATTTATTTATTTATTTATTTTATTTGGAAGGTAGTAAAATACAGCAGAACAAGACAGGACATAGCCAAATGAGGCAGTGCAGTGAAATTGGCCCAGAACCTCACAGCAGGCCACCGGGACAACAGCAATAGGCACAAGAGTACATCTGGTTTTCTTCACAATAGTTGTTCCTTCAATCAGGCAGAGCAATATCAAAGGAAATACCAAAATTACAAGAACAGAATATTGAATAGATCAAAACAGAGCAAAACAGAGATAAAAATATTTGCCCTATAAGAGATAGCAGAAGAAAATCCCCCTTATTTGCTAATTCGCATATACTCAAACTTGCAAGACATGCTCAGATCTCCGGCTCTCACTTGCTAGTGGGGTGAGGGTGTGTGTGGGGGGGTGTGTGTGGATGGATGTTGATTCTTAGCCCACGTTCCGGTAGGCTCACAGTCACCCACCAGAGTCGGTGAACTGGTTGACCATTTTCCCAGCAGCCCAAGGTCCAACATGGCACGTGGCTGGTCTCAGGAAATGCTCACATGGTTTTCACCCTGGGGCAGCCGTGGCTTGCCAGGCCACAGCCACTCACCAGAGCGGCATGCTGGCAGCTGCGTTTTTACCCAGCGCCCCCCAGAATACTATAATTTTCAATGTATAGATCTTTTCTATCCATTGTTAGATGGATTCCTAAATATTTCTTTTCTTTCTCTTTTTCTTTCTTTCTTTCTTTTTTTCTCTTTCTTTCTCTTTCTTTCTTTCTTTCTTCTTTCTTTCTTTCCTTTCTTTCTTTCTTTCTTTCTTTCTTTCTTTCTCTTCTTCTTTCTTTTTTTTTTTTTTGGATGTTGTAAAAGGTGTTGTTTTCCTAATTTTTCTCTCAGTGAGTTTATTGGTGTACAAGAAAGCCACTGATTTTTGAATGTTGACTTTACTGCTGAATTTGCATATTAACTCTAGTTGCCTTTTGGTATTTTGGGGATCTTCTACATAAACTATAATGTCATCCTCAAATAATTATAATTTAACTTCTTCCTTTCCTATCATTGTTCCTTTTATTTCTCTCTCTTGTCGAATTGCAATGGCTAATATTTCCAGTACTACACTGAGTAGGATACATGATAATTGACATCCTTGTTTCTGATTTTAGGTTGCAAGCTTTCAGTTTTTGTCCATTTCATAAGATGTTGGCTATTGCTTTATCATATATGGCTTTTGTCAGATTCAAGTAAAGACAATCTATTCCGATTTTCCATAGGGTTTTCATATTCAATGCATGTTGGTCTTTACCAAAAGTTTTTCTGATTCTATCGAAATGATCATTTGATTTTTTACTTTGTTGATATAATGTATTGTTTATTGATTTGTGTATTTCATAGCATCCCTGAATTCCTTGTATCAATTCTACTTGGTCATGATGCATCATCTCCTTGATGATTTCCTGCAATCTGTTTGAAAGAATTTTATTTAGGATTTTCACATCTATGTTTGTGAAAGAGATTGCCTGTAGTTCTCTGTTTTGATTGGGTGTTTTTTTTTTTTGTATCAGAGTAATACTTGCTTCCAGGAATGAGTTAGGGATAATTGCTTCCCTTTCAATTTCATTAAAGATTTTGAGGAGTATTGGCATTAAATCTTCTCTAAATTTCTTGTAAAATGCATTCATTTATCTATCAGAGCGAACTTTTCATGGAAAATGAGATAATATTGTAGCCATTGTTCATCTTTGGTTATTTGGCTCAGAATGCCTTGCAATACTTTCATTCCCTTGATTGGTTTTATTCTATTTTGTTATGTTTGACATTATTTTGTGTAAAGCTTCAAAGTATTTGAAGCTTTGAGTATTTGAAATATTCAAGTATTTCAAAGAAAGAGACATTATGATAGCTACAGTTAATATCCAATTGTCTTGTTGTGAAGTGCTGTGTTGCTTACATTGTTCTGTTCTAATCTGTTTAGATCTGTCCTTTTTTTGTTTTATTCTCTTTAAAATAAAAATAAATCAGAACCTGGGCTTTTCTTTGTTGGTAAGTTTTAAGTTATGTTTTCTATTTCATCAACTGATATTAGATTCAAAATTTTTATATCTTCTTGATTCAGCTTTGGTATTTCATACATTTCTGGGTATCTGTCCATTTCTTCTGTGTTTTCCAGTGTATGTGAGATTTTCAAGTAAGTATTGATGGTTTTCTAAATTTCTGTAGTGATTTCACCATTTTCATTCCTCATAACATGAATTTGAGGGTTTTTCTTTCTTTCTTTGATAAGACTGATTGGGGGAGGAGCTAAAGATAGTCGATCAGTGAGCAACAAAATACAGAGCCTCCCAGGAGAAACAACTCATATGCCAGAATAAAACATCCTGGAGAGATCCAGACAGAGGGAGATGGATCCTCTTGACACAGGAAGAAACTAAAAAGAAAAAATCTGGTCAAACACGCAGTCTTGGGGCTACCATTCGCTTTTGTTGCAACCAGCCCAGCTGCCCAAACTTGCTCAGAGCTGCAGTCCTGCTGAAGTTGGGGGTTGGTGAGCCAAATGGAGAATGGAGCCAGTGAAGGAACCTGCATTAACTCGCAGTTAGTGCTGGGAATAAGACCCTCCCACTGGAAGGGAGTGACCAAATGGACATCATGTTGGAATTGGGCAGGAGGAGACTGAACTAGAAACAACAGTAACTTCAGTTGATTGCTCCCTCCTCAGAGAAGATTCATGGGATTTTCTTGGCCCGGGTCATGATCCTGGCAGGGACCCAATAAACTGTCCCAAACTGATTCCCTACACCTAGCACACACTAACCTGGTGAAGGCCCCTGAAGGTTGACTGGCCTGGTGGGGAGGGGCCAGCATACACAGCCCCTGCTTACACTTCAGTGATAAGAGCAAACAGGAGAGGGCAGAAATCCCTTGCCAGTGTGTTTCAGAAGAACCATAACCAACAAGGAAAGGGACTAGGACCTCCACTATACACCTGTATGGAAGAAACAAAAAACATGACGAGAGAGAGAAACAAGGAAAAAGCCCCCAGCCCAAAACCCTGAGAACGTTGATCCAGGAGAGGGAAATACAAAAGAGACTGAGGGCAGCAAACATGCAACATCAAACACAGCTTCAACGGACATTAAGAGATATCTTCAGGACCTTGTAGATGAGCTTAAAACTGATATATTAAATTAGATAAAGCAAGATATAAGTAGATTAATAAAAGAAATGCTAAGCACCTTTCAAGAAGACACAGATAGAAGAAGGGAAGAACAAAAAAGGAGAGAAACATTCAATAAAGAATATAAAGAAAATCTAGAATACATGAAGCAGATTCAAAGAGATTACTGGGAAATTAAAAACTCCATTGAAAGCTGGCAAAACTGCTTAAAAGAAACTAAGGATAGACTATCAAAACTTGAAGAAAAGTTTTCAGTGTGATCATGAAAGGAAAGATCTCTTAAAAATAACAAGGAAACAGGCAGTAACAATACAAAGGCTAGAAGACAAGAGAATCTATAAGAATAAGGAACATGAGTGAAGAAGCAGGAATAAAAACAGGTGAATTACAAAGGCTATTCATGGAAATAATTAAGGAAAACTTCCCAAACATGGGACAAGAAAATTATATTTGGATGTATGAGGCATAAAGAACTCTAGCCAGCTACAACCAAAACAGAGCTACCCCCAGACATATAACAATCAAGATACCAAAATTCAATATAAAAACAGAATATTAAAAGCTGTCAGGTAAAAGAAACATCACTTATAAAGGAAAGCCCATCAAGATCACAGCAGATTTCTTGACACAGACCATCAGATCAAGAAGAGCTTAGAGCAAAGTATTCCAAGCCCTGAAAGAAAATAATCTCCAGCCCAGATTGATGTACCCTGCAAAACTGTCACTAGAAACTAATGGAGAAACAAGATGCTTCCATGACAAAGAGGAACTGGGAGAATTTGTGTTTTGCTTTGTTTTTTTTCAATACAGAAAGGATAGATGTACATGTATAGGCTTATACATGCCTAGAACTTCTAAAGAATTTATAAAAATTGATTTTATTAAGTGTAATGGTATGAACAGCTACTTAAAAAAAAATGAGACATTATGGTAGCCATTGCTGATTTTCTGTTGTTTTGAAGTCCAATTATGCTTTTATTCTTTGATTGGTTTTAGTCTGTTTTCTATTATTTGATTTCAATATGTGTGAAGGTTTGGACAGCTATTTTGCAGAGAGCAAGAGACATTATGGTAGCCATTGTTGATTTTCCTGTCTGGTTTTGAAGGCTGTTAATGCTTTCATTCTTGTTTATGAAAACAGTTTCATACTGTTTTGTTTTAATTCAGTGTGTTTGAAGATATGGACAACAATTTCGAGAACAGGACACTGTGGTAGCCACAGTTGATTTCCTGTTGTCTTGTCTTGAAATCCTGTGTTGCTTGCATTGTTTTGTTCTGATCTGCTTTGTTCTCTTTAAAACTAAAGGCGGGGGGGAGGTAAATGTTACACTTGAACTTCAGAAACTCCACCCTCCCTTCCTTCAGAGCAATGGAAGCCACTTCCAGGCAATTTAAAATTCCAGCAGACCCACAATTCAGTGCCCTAAGATACAGGGTGGTAGGGATGAAAACTCAGCAAAATAATCAGCTAATTATGAGTTATTTCCCAGTTTCTCTTTAAAACTCAAAGAAAAGGACATAAAGCACAGCAATTAAACTTCCTTTCAGCCTAATTGTCATTTGGTGTGGCCTGTGAGGAACATACTAATTCCTCTGTATCCAAAGGTCTCAGCTCATTTTCCTGGGTTACTGTCATCTCTGACCAACAGATGGTTTCTCCTGCCACAGCTCCCAAGACTCAGGTCCCTGACCACTTGCCTTTGCCTAAATAACACTATTCTATCTGAATTTCTTAACAACAAAAAATTAAACTTGTCCCTTTTAAGGCTGATAAACGCTATTCAGCTTAGTACTACTCAAACTTTCACTTTTCCACCAGTTCTAGAAGAGACAGGATTGTTTAAAAGACTAAATGGTTCAGTACCAAGTTCCTTACACATATTTAGGGGCCAATAAGCTCTTAAGCATTTACTATAGCATGGAATGGTGGTATAATATGGGGACCTACCCGCGTTTACTGTACTGGAGTTACTTGCTTATGCTCTCCCTTTTCATTATGTGTGCTTCACGGGAATAATCCATTACTATGCATAGGACTTTACATGTCCCAATTAATTTTACAGCACTTTTTATGTTTCTGACATAAAAGATTAGTATTTTAAAAATCTGTCTTGTTTCTAGTATATACTGGCCAGTGACCAATAATTAGAAAAATTAGGAGTTTTAAGAACAGGTATTACTGTTGATTGAGAATTCTCAGTTATCTAGTATATCATGTGAAGACCTACAGCCTCTCCTGGGAATGGTATTATTTCCCTCACCTTTAATATGACTTTGACTTCCAGTTCTATGATATGAGAGTAGTATATAAGACTATCTTACTTACATGGCTTGTTTTAATAAATCATCTATGATGACTGCTTTGTACCATTTTTCCAATCAGCTCTGAACATTGAGAAAAATTACAGCATAGAAGTACTCTGAAAAATATTTTTGTTCATTTGAAAAATAAAGTACCAACTCTGCATTTTGTTAACATTCAGTTTATAAAATACCTTAAAAGAACAGAAAAAAATACTTGAGGTTACATAATAACCAGAATTGAAAAAGAATGAATAAAATATAAATTAATTGAACACATAACTATTTTGCCACTTCAGACACATTTTAAAAAGGCATTAAAAACAATATAATAGTAACTGGAAAGGAACTCTTCACTCTATTGCTTTTTTCTGGAAACTCTTTCTAGAAGCACTAAAATTCCAGGTTAACAGGCACTACCTGCATTATTTAAAATATACTGCAATTTGCTTCCAGATCTGTCATTTTTGAGAGGCTTTTTAAAACCAGATTAGATAACTCAGTGCAAATTAAAACTTCAAGTTGAAAATCTGAGAAGAAACGTAATGTACAAGAAATGCTTCTGGAACTGAAAAATTATGAAAATTCACATTATGAAGAAACTTTCAGGAATTGTTCTTGGTGTGTGAAATACTGTGTTAACAAGTGAGTCCTTTGAGGTTGCAATAAGGGCTCATTTATTAAGTCTGTTTGCAGTGTGGCAAGGGGTGACGGGGACCAGCCCAAGGTTAGATTTGTGGAAGTTCAAACTAAGCATAAAATGCTTTGATTCTATTCTAGAAAACTTGGCTATAGTGTATCAGCTATTAAAGGGCAAAACAAAAGAGACTGGAGATACATTAACTGAAATATTGATGAAAAAAATCCTTTTACCCCTAGAACATACTTGGGGATGAGGGTTCTTCTGGCCATGATTTTTAATCTTACAGATATTAAATACTGGTTTTAAAATGTATTGTATTAGCAAATTTTGAGAAATAGGAATGTCTAATTTCTGGATCACAGTGAAACCAAGTCTGGATCATCTCCAAGCACTAATAGGTAGTTACTTTTATAAGGAAAAAATATTTTTGTTTAAATATTTCTTTAAAAAATATTCTTTGGAGAGTGATGCCATAGGCAATAGGTAGCTATGAGTTTTCATGGCAGTGTTTGAGAGAAAGTTTCCCTCTTCTATTCTGTATGACTTTGTGATTCACTGTTGGTAAAGACAAAACTAACGAGTGCTACTGATTACAAGATGCACAGTTTGTGGTAGGTGCTAGAAAAGCATTTGTAAATTGTACCATCCCGAACTTCCAGTCCAAATTTATGACACTGTCTTTTCAACTTCCTATTGAAAATTTCAACGTGTTATTTGAAAACTGAATGAGAATGTCCTATGCTTCCTGACATTATTTTACAACATTCCTAAACTATTAAGACTGTTAAGGCAGTATTATCATAACAAAGTGGCAATTTTTGGCTTTTAGACTGTACTTACCATGCCCAAGTCATAAAACCAATGTGACATCAAAAGCTAATAAAATAAAAAATCATGATGATACAACCTGGAGTTCAGAAAGTAGTAAAAAATTATCTAATGCAATTTTCAAAGTATAAAAAACTGTATTCATAACTACTTACAGAATGAATAGATAAAGCAAATTAAAAATTCTCCTTCAGGGGCAAAACCATCTCAGAATCACAAGAAAGTCATTTAAGTGCAAAAACTAGCCAAGGCCTGCACATATCCCTAAGTATCCTCTCCTCCCATGAGAGCAAGACTGTAAGAACAGGCACATGTCACTTTGCAAAGAAATGCTTTTGTTCCCCTCTCTGGGTCAACACGAGTCTTGCATATTAAATTCACCCGATCTGTCAGACTTCATGTCTTGTCTTCTTGAGTCTCTTCCTAAAATTAATTCATTTTTTTACATCACACCGGTATGAAGAAAACAGTGGCAGAAACATGCACAAACCCACAAATAGTCCCTATTTGAAAACTTCCAGTGGGTTCAAGCCTTTTACAGTTTTATTTCATTTTTCCACTAACTTCTCATTAGGAATGAAGAAAAAAAAAAAAAAAAGTAAATCAGTGGAAAATTAATTCTAAAGCTTTGGTGCCAACCTTCTAGGTTTTGTCCACCAGAGACTTTTGCCATTGAATGCACCTTCAAAAAATAAAACATGCTGGAATCAGCTCATGAGAGTTTGTGCTTAAAAAACACAGTGCATAACAGCACCAAGTACACTGCAGATACACAATATTTGTAATTTATGGAAAGTAGCAAGTTTGTGAAGAATCAACTGCAATTTTGCAAAAAAAAGGCAAAACTATGTATTACTTTCACCTGAATGGATGGAGCAATGTGGACTAACGAGAGAATCTGCAAATTAAGTATGAAACCTAACTTGACTGGAGAGAAAATTACTAAGAATTTTGCAAACAAAACTGCCACAGTAGCATTGGCACGTAACAGTGCATTAAAGACTTAACATTTCTACTGCAATAGGAAGTGGCTCCCATAGCTGTTATAAACCATGGCATAATCACTCAAATAGGAAAAGGTCTCTATTCCACTTTGGAAAAGGTACAATGTGTCTTTGAACTGAAGTTTATTAATATATTTCAGGGAGGTGGCCCTCTTTTCAGCATACCTGAAAATAATGCAGACATAAATACCTGAAGACCTCATTGGATTATTATGGCACATTCTTTGTGCAAGTGTTTCTCTGTTGTCTGCAGTAGTTGCTTTCTAGTATTTTAGTTTTTCCAGAGCCATGGCACCCCTGGGATGACAAAGATGGACAATATGGAAAATGAAAGGATATAAAACTTAAAACTAACAAGGCAAGCTCCTCTAAATTAGGTAAAACCCCCTTATAAAAGGCAGTTTATTAACAAATGTTTTATACATTCAGGTTTTTCCTCATCTCTCAAAAGTGATGGTTTCCAAAGAAAAGACTCAGTAGTGAAGACTGCACAGTTTTTTTTTGCATTAGTTTGATATGTTGAAAATCAGAACCTTTAAAGCATTTTGTAGATTGTAGAAATGGAACTGGACCTGGGGGCTGGGGAAGGATGTAGATGGCAGAGATCACACGAAGATGTGATTTTGCTGTTGACATGGACAGCAAGAGAGGTTATGGTTATGAGAAATGTTACAGCAGACCGGACCACTTTGCCAAGGGTCTGTCAAGAACACAGTACAGGTATCAAAAACAAAAACTGCAATTTTGCCAACTTGTAAACAAGGAAAAGCATTTCACAGATTCAATGTTCAAGGGAAGTAAATGTCTTTAAATTATTTTTGTCAGTTCAACCCTGATTTAAAAGTATGGCTAGCAACACAAGGGGGCTGCAGCGTCGACATCCTGAGCACGCAGCATTCTCCTGAGGAGCTGCGCTCCCAAACCCCCTTCTCAAGAGGCCATGCAAAGAGGCAGCTTCCCTCTCGAACTCCATCTCTATCTTTTCTTTCCGTACTCCTGGAATATCTGTCAGCTGCTCTGCATTCTGGCGTTTACAGTTCTGGCTGCTATAGATTCAGACGCGGGGAGACTGGTGGAGGGAAGGCAAATTCTCGAAGGATGCTCCGGGCCACTTCGACATTATTCTGGGCTATCTCTAAGGCTCTCTTCACCTCTTCAAAGGCATACCCCTCTCCCATGAGTTTTGCAATCTTTGCATCAACATTTTCCAATGCTGCCTCGGGCCCATGGGGTTTCCTATGGTGAATTTCTGGTGCAGTCCTGCGGGGTCTGGGTTTGGGAGGTCTGGCTGGTGCTTGTGAACCATCTGTGGAGATTTCACAAGAGAGATACCATTGAGACCTTGTGGTTAAAATGAAGACACTAAAACAAGTTTTATCTCATCATCTTATGGTAAAATACTAGTTTTCATTGTATTTACAAATACACTCATCCACATTTCTATGGAACAAAATATAATCTGTTTTGACTTTTTTAAAAAAAGCAGGATAATGTCCAGTTTTAAAACAATTATTACCTACAGATATTGTATACTGAAATACATACACATAAACATAAATTTCTCGGCCTTCCTAAAATTCATACTATTTTTTGCACATGTAATTAAACACTTGCAATTATTATGCTCTACAAAATTGCATTTTAGTATCTTTTGAGATTCTCTTTTTGTATTATTTTCATTATGCAGACATGGAGAATAAATGTGCTTCAAATAATTTGCAAAAACTGTTAGCGATCCTACCAAGTTTTTTTTTAATCAATTACTATGAAATGCATACATTCGAATCATCTGTTGAGTTACTTTTTTAATAGTCTTTATTTTTAATTAAAAGTACAGAGACAAAATGCAAGTCTAAACCCCTTCTACTAATAATTTTCTAAGATTTCTAATGTTACTTTGTTTTGGCACAAAATACTGAGAAAGGCACATGAATGTTACACACATGTGCTCAAGTAAAGTGAAAAGATTAGTATGACCTCAGGGACATATCTAATAGTACAACTGCTGTGCTGGCTCCCTTGTTACTGAGACACAGTACCCAGCATCACTTAAAGGAAGAGCTTGATTTCCTATGGTGTGGTTCACCGCTGGCTGGCTCCAAGGCAGAGACAACACAGCAGAAGAGGGTGGTGAAGCAAAGCTGGTTAGTTCACTATGGCCATGAGGCAGGGCAGAGAAAGAATGTCAGACAGGAGAGGCCAGGGGGTTGGGGCTGGGGGCTGGGGACCAGAATAGTGAGCAAGGTTGTGCCCCCACAAACCACCTAGTCACTCCAAGAAGTGTGCACTGCACCAATTCCTAGGGCAAGTCCCAAAGCCAGTCTTGGCTAAAACTCCTCACAACCCACCACAACTGGTAATTACTTCTAAAGAATTAAAATTTTTAGTTTTAATAAACATGTGTATCTTTGATCTTAGTAGATCACACTAAAAAACATGGAAACTATCACCAGTCAAAAAAAAGGTAAGAACCTGAGAGGACAAGACAGTTGAAGACAGATACCTAGCATTCAATAATCCTCCAAAAACAATAACCAAATTAACTAGTGTATAGCTGCATTTTGAAATTACCATAGAGAACACTAGAACTCAGCAAGACAGACTAGAACCTTCACAATCCTCACTTGTTTGGAGCTCATCTAGGTAAGTGACCTCAAATCTGCAGAGTTGTTACGTCTTGAGTCTAGACACAAGCTCCCTGCCAACGCCCAAAGGATGTGGATAATGGAAGCCCCACTCTGGGAAAGGGCAGCACTATTCAACAGGTTTACAGCCTGTATAAAATATAAAGGGACAGAAAGAAGGCAGACTGTTGCCTGCTGCCTTGTGCCTTCCCTGTCATGCCATGAAGTTTTTCTCCTCTGTGATGCCTCTCTGGCCCTGGAGCCAGCTGACTATGGACTGAAACTTCTACAAAGTGTGAGGAGAAATAAACTTTTCTACTTTTTTTTGGTATTGGGGATCAAACTCATGATCTCACGCTTGCCCCGAAGGCACTTATACCACTGAGCTAAATCCCAGGCCAAACTTTTCTACCTTTAACGTTGGGTGTTGGGTATTTTGTCTCAGCAACAAGAAAAGTAACAAGCAGTCTTGAATTGGAAAAGGATCTTCTCACATCATTTCCTGGTGAGCTCTCTGGGTTCTGTGGCTTGGAATCATGTTGACAAAGGGCTATTATCTGAGTTGGGACTGGTCTAGGGATCAGAAGCCCCTCCATATTCCCAAACATGGGACCTCACAGACATTCCACGTCAGTGGTTCCGGGCGTAGTAGCCCAACAATCTAGCTTGGCCAAGCAGAGTGACTGCCACTCAAGCCCACTGGGTGCTGTGATATGGAGTGGGGCAGACAGCACTGCGCTCAAGAAACAAAAGATCAGTGTTCTTTCCCTCAGAGCATGGAACTAGCTAGCTGCATGGAGACTCATGCCTACTCCAGGACTGAAGCCAAGTGGCAATGGGGTACCTGGTTCCCTGCTTGTATTACTTATGTGCCTTTTTCCGACTGGGCAGGGAGAGAGTACCATGGGTCCCACTGCTGCTCCCCCACAGGGGAGAGCTATGGACACTGAGAAATTGCATACTTTTAGCTGTTGTCTGACCCCAGAAGCGTACAGAGGAGCCAACATAGCTTCGTGCAACCCTCTGCTCCACTCCTGTGGGGGCACTGCCATAGTAACAGCAAAGACCACCACAGTTCCTACTGCCACCCCACCAAGGCAGCTCACGGCGCCCACGTCACCTGATACTGTTAATACTGCTGTCATGACTGGCTCTGAGTACCACGGAGGGGTGATGCAGGTCCCATCACCACCTCTCCTTGTTCAGCATCTGGGCCTTCACCACTACCTGGTCAAAAGACCAGTGCTTCAAGATCCTCACCATTACTGGTGCTGCCACTGCCAGCACCTTCTAGTAACAGAGATGGCATCAGAAATACCTAAGGAAACCCCACCCTCCAGGAAAGCCTCTACTCCCACTGCAGAGATTGCTTACATCCACGTCTGTGGATACCACAATTTCCTGAGCTGCTGGTATCTGCGCTCTTGCAGGACCACAGAGAAAGCAGCTCTCTCTGACTCCACCACTCACTAATTACAGCGGAAGAAGCTTTGAGCTACTCCAGTGTCCAGCCTTGATGATGAACTGCATAGCAACAAACAGATCCTAAGACTCATCTTCAGTAGAAGCCACTTGCTAAGAAGCCCACCCCGTAAAAGTAGTAGACGTATTTGACCCACAAGATGCGCAAATGTCAACATAGGCACATAAGAAATTTTTAAAAAGCGAGGTAATATAATGTCCCCAAAGAACATAACCTTCTAACAACAGCCCGCAAAGAAATGAGCTGGACAGAATGCTTGATAAAGAATTAAAATGATTTTAAAAAGTTCAATAAAATCCGAGAGAATACAGATAAAAAGTAAAATTAGACACTCCAGAAATATGAATGAGAAACTGAACAGAGAGCAATTTTTAACCAACCAAACAAATCTTGATAAAATAAAAAACACAATGGGAAGCTCAACATGTACTAGATCAAGTGGAAGTAATATCTGAATCTGAAAGATCTTTAAAAATATTCCATTTGACTAACAGCAACAAAAAAATGAAACCATCATTCAAGATTTTTGTGACACCATTAAACAAGCAGCTGCATTTCTGGAATACTCAAAGACATGGAGATTAAGGCAAAGGACACAGAAAACCTATTCAATAAAATAATAGCAAAAAATTCCCCTATCTTGTAAAAAATAATGGCATCCACAAACAGGAGGCTTATAGACCTATAAATGGCACAACCAGAAAAGATATTCACAGAATATTATTCTCAAACTGCCAAAAATTACAAGAAAAGAATTTTAGAATATGCAAGAGAAAAAGTATCAAGACACATTTAAGGATCATCACTCAATTAACAGCAGCATATTTTTCAACAGAAACAGGGCAGGAAGGAATAGAGGATGTATTCCAAATTTTAAAAGAAAATAACTGCTAATGAAGATTACTGTACTCAGCAAGGCTATTCTTTGGAAGTGAAGAAATAAAGACCTTCTTGATAAGCAACTGAATGCATGCATGACTACCAGACAAGCCTAAGGGAGTTCTAGATCCAGGAATAAAAACTTAAGATAACTAAGATCACCAAGGCATGTGACAGTATAAATCCCTGTAGCAAAGACACAGACTAGAATCAAACACTTTCTACACAGCAAGCCATAAAACCACAAAACGAATGAGAGGAGGCAAAGAACAAGGAATAGTCAAATCAACTAGAAGAAAATCAGCAAAATGACAGGACTAAGTTCTTACCTATTAATAATAACCTTGAGTGGAACAGACTAAATTTTCCAATTAAAGATGCAGACTGGCTGCATGGATTAGGAAAATAAGAGAAGAGACCCAAGGATGTGCTGCCAAAAGACACTTTAATAGTAAAGACATACACAGACTGAAAGTAAGAGATGAAAGATGATATGCCAAGTAAATAAAAAATTAACATGCAATAGCTATACTTATACATGGAAAAATAGACTTTAGGAAAAACACTGTAAAAAAGAGACAAGGCAACTATATAATGATCAAGGAGCATTTCAACAAGAAGATGTAACAATTATAATTCTGTATGAACCTAGTGTCAGGGCACCCAACTATTAAAATTTAAGCACTATTAAAATAAGCACTATTAAAATTTAAGGCAGACAGGTTCCATTACAATAATGGTGGAGAATTTACAACATTTCACTTTCAACAATGGGAAGACCATTCTAGATTCTACCAGAAAGAACACAGAAATATCAAACTTAGACTATATTATAGATTAGTGATTGCAAATCCTTTAGAGTATTTAATGATACCAAATAGCCAGCTGGCTGTGGCATGTGTGTCATATATTTGCCACTGGTGACTGCTAATGAATAAATAGCTCTTAGAGAACTGTCTATCCAACAGCTAGAGAATATACATCATGCTTGGACAAAGGGAATAAAACTAGAAGTTATCAACAAAATAAAACTTAGAAATTATACAGATGTGTGGAGCCTGATCAATTTTGAAAGAATAGTGGGTCATCAAGGAAGTCAGAAGGGAAATTTAAAAGTTTCTCAAATGAAAATGGAAACACAATATGTAGTAACTTGTTGGAATAGCAAAGCAGTACTAAGAGCAGCATGCAGCAATAAATGCCTACATCTAAAAAGAAAGATCTTGAATAAACAAGCTAAGATACAGCTCCAGTACTTAGTGTGGAGGACCAGCAGGATGACTCTTCTTGCAAGAAGAGCAACAGTCTCCATTTTGGCTAAACCTGGTCCTATTTCATTGTATTTATTTGTGCAGAAATGGCTAAAGTTTTGTTTTTATCCCCTCAACTGTCTCAAGCAATGCAAATGGATCTAGCGGAGGTGCTGATGTGCAGCCTTTAAAGCAGCGTACAGCTTAGTGATGCCCTGCCTGTAGCTTCCAAGTAGTATGTGTGAGGTAGGCTGAGCGATGCCACACTGTTGGTCAAGGCTAAGCTCTGAATAAGAAGCCATGACGTCTCAGGGCATGAAGATGTGACTCCAAAACACTAGATACTGCCCCAATCTGTCATATGCCTAGCCCAGCTCACAAAAGTTGTGTACACCCTTTCTTTCTCTCAGCCACTCATTCCTGAGCCACTCTCCTCTTCAAAAATAATTAAACCCAGGTTTGGCCCTTGTTTTGGTTAGCCAGTGTTTTGACTGGACTCACGATTCTCTCTTGACTCCCCACAACTACAGCTATGCCTTAGTGTCTTTGTTTTTGGCAGGGGTTCCACTGAAAGTGATGGATTGGAATTAACTTTTTGGAATTCCAGTAACTTTTTCCAGGAGTTACAAATGTAAGCTTCACCAGACTGACAAGTGGTCCAGAAGGGCTTCCTATGCTGCGCCAAACCCAAGTTTAATAGAACAAAGGTACAAAGATCAGAGCAGAATAAACAATATAAAGGCTAAACAAGTACCTAAAAGACCAATGAAACAGTTGACTGACCAACCATTAGCTACACAAATGAGAAATGAGAGAAAATCCAAATAAAATTTTATAAAATAATGGTCTCCCCACCCCAAAGCCCAAGACCAGTCTTCGTTCACAGTTAAAATTGATGAAAGCTTTTAAAGAAGAACTGAAACCAAATCTCAAAAGTACTGTAAAGCAGTGAAAAGGCAGATAGCCTTCCAAATGTATTCTATGAAGCCAGCTGAAAGAAGCCACACTGTTGCTAAAATCAGATAAGGACACAAGAAAACTATAGACCAGAATTCCTGATGAATTTAAAGTCAAAAATTTTCAGTGGTATACTGTCAAATGAAATTCAACAGTGCATCAATAAGATAATTCACCTTGATCAAGATGGTTATATCCCAAAGATGCAAGGATGCTTCAACATATACAAATCAATAAGTGCATATAAAGAATAATATCATCTCAGTAAAGGCAGAAAAAGAATTTGACACAATTCAACAGCATTTTATAGTAACAACTTAGAAAAAGCTACATAGCACTGTATTCAACAGAACCTCAAAGTTTGCAGATGACATGATTCTATAAATAGGAAAACCTAAAGACTACCAAAGACTTAAAAACCTGGGCATGGTGGTACACAACTGTAATCCCAGCATCCCTAAAGGCTGAGGCAGAGGATCAAAAGTTTGAATCCACTAGGGGCAACTCAATGAGACCCTGTTATGGTTTGGGTTTAAATGTCTCCCCAAAAGACTCATTTGGTCATGGGGGTGGGCCTTTCAAAGGTTGTTGAGTCTAGCGGTTGCGATTAGTTCCTTGTCTAATGCTGGGATTGGCCATGTGAGTGCTGCACCTGCCCAGAGATGGGGGGCCAGCACACAATATAAGGGAGGGAAGGAAAAATGCTTTTCCCTTTTGAACTTTTTGCTCTTGTTGCTTGCAGCCACTATAACTGGCTGCCCTTAGCAAAGCCAACTTGCCTGGGAGCAGCTGAGTAGACTAAAACCTCCAAAAACTATAAACTAAACAAACCTTCCCTTTTCTTCATTTTGGATATCAAGTATTTTGTCTCAGCAACAGGAGAAAAGTAACTAAGACAGACACTTTCAAAATGAAAGAATGAAAAAAGGGTCAGGATATAGCTCAGTGCAAGAGTCCTGGATTCAATCCCCACTATCAAAGAATGAATGAATGAATGAATGAATGGTACCAGAGATCAAACTCACAACCTTGCACTTGCCAGGCAGGCACTTATGCCACTGAGCTAAATCTCCAGCCCTATAATTTATAATTTAATTCAGCAAAAATATATAAAATCAATGTACAAAAATTCAGCTTTTATATACACCAGTAATGAGTCTAATAAATAAGGAAAGAATCCTATACATAAAAGCTCTAAAAAAATAATCTCCAGGAATAAATGTAACCAAGGATATGAATGACTTCTAAAATGAAAATCACAAAATATTAAAAAAACTGAAGAGATTCCCAAAATGGAAATAGAACTATGTGCATGGATTGGAAGAATATTGGTAAAATATCCACATTGCCCAACTTAATCTATAGACTTAATGCATTACTATCAAAATTCTTTACAAATCTTGAAAAAAAGTCACAGAATTCATATGGAACTATACAAAGATCTTGAATAGCAAAAGCATTCTCAAGAAGAACAGAGCTGGAGGCATTATGATACCTGATTTAAAAGCATACTATAGAGACACAGCAACCAAAATAACAAGATATGGGCAATAATACACACCAATATAACAGAACGGAGGACCGGAAATAAACCCACCCATGTCCAGCTACATGATTGTTGACAAAGGAGTCAAAACCACACCCTGGGGAAAGGAAAGCTTCTTCAACAAATGGTAGTAGGAAAACCAACATCCAAACACAGAAGAAAGAAACTGATTCCTTATTTTTTACTGAATACAAAAATCAACTCGAATTGAATCAGAAATTAATGTAAAACTTGAAAATACTAGAAAAAAGTAAGTAAAGCATTTCATGACATTGTTACAGGCAATGAAATGGTTTGTTGGGTAGGACTTGAAAAACATGGGAGACAGGACTGAAAAGAACTTCCGTTACTTGCCAACTACTCATCTGACAGAGGGTTTATTTCAGAATATAGAAAGAATGTGGGCAAAAAAAGTAATCCAATGCAAAAACTGGCAAATTATCTGAATAGACACTTTAAAAAATACCTTTTCATATATTTATTCACATTTGTATCATTAGCAATTGGAAATGCAAATCAAACCACAATATCATCGTATTCCTGTTAGAAGGGATACTATCAAGAAAACAAAAAAATAACTGCTTGAGAAGATGTAGAAAAAGGAACTCTTTTAATATAGCTATTATACAAAACAGTCTAGATGTTCCTCAATAAAATTAAAAACAGAAACAGGATAATTAGCTATTACACTCTTGGTTTTATAAGCAAATGAAATCAAATCAGTGTACCATAGAGATACCTGTGTGTCCATGATTACTGCAGCCTATTTATGATAGCTAAAATAAGGAAGGTATTCACGCCTAGCTACCCGTGAAAAGATGAATGGATGAAGGCAATGTTGTATGTACTGTACACAGAGTATTATTTAGCCACAAAGAAGGGATTCTGTCACAGGCAGCAAAATAGGTAGACAACTGGCAGATATTATATTAAGTGAAATAACCCAGACATAGGCAGACAAATACATGTTTTCTCTCATATGTGAAAATCAAAGACAAGTAGAACAGTGATTACCAGAGATTGGGAACAGTGGGAGTCAAGAGAAAAAAGGAGGCTGGATATGATAAATGCATGTTGCATACATGTATGAAAATATACCAAACTCCATTACCAACTGTTTTTTTTTAAGCAAGATCCTATCAGTACTGCAAAGTCGCTATCCTTGCTTGTGATATTTTTACACTCCTACGAACAATACCAGTGTTATCAAAATAAGTGCAGGAACATGAAAAACACACAATTGCACACAGGATGTAGAAATAGTTGTTCAAGTTACAAAATCAAAGCATAAGAAGTGGATAGACACTCCCTTGAGTACCAATTTTACTCAAAGATGTGGGGACATGAATATTTGCAATTATTAAAATGCAGCTATATAGCAAGGTGTAAAATGCAAGGTTTACATGAAGGTTTTTCATATAAAACAGACTTTAAAGCAACTTCATGCATGTGGCTGAGTATTTTTCATTGGTTCTTGTGTTGTTCAGAGTTAAAATCTCTAGGAAGAAGAGTTGAAAAGTTCAGGTTTAAAAATCCTGATTCACATACTGGAGAGCAAAGTTATGAATGACAGTGGAATCGGCCTGATAAAAGCACGGCAGAAATAATACCTAGAACAATTCCAGACAAGCCCTTTATTCTAGACAGGAGCAGTACTGCCTTTATAGGCACAAAAAACGGTTATTTGCAGACAAACAAAAATGACCTTATATGCTAATTCGGTTTCTATTTCTCTAACAGAACCACCATACATGGAAATATAAAGGGCATCTGATATTCAGCTTTCATTGCTACATGAAGTAATCAACAATCAGGGAAAAACAAGTACCTAAAAGATTCCTATAGGCAGATGACAAAGTAAAAAGAAAAGTCACATTCCTGTGTATCTATGGAATCTATGATGATAGTAGTTGATGGTTACTAAGGCTTAGATTTGAAATGTCAGCAAAAACTCACATGGTAAAGGCTTGGTTATCAACTGATGGGTTTTTGGCAAAGTGACTGGACCATGAGGGCTCTAACTTCCTGAGTGTAGTAATCAGCTGATGAGATCATAACTTGCTGACATTAATGGGAGGTGATGGAACCAGGAAATAAGGACTAGTTAGCTAAAAGGAATGGCTCATGGGGTCATAAACTTGGGGACTGTTATGTGGTCATTAACCCCTTACTCTTCTTTTTTAAATTTATTTAAAGAAAGAAAAAAATAGAAAAGTGTAAAATAATACAGAATTCAACAAAAAAAAATCAACACTAAGGAATCGCTAATTGACATATTATATTGTCATCTTAGAAATAGTTGTTCAAGTTACAAAATCAAAGCATAAGAAGTGGATAGACACTCAAACATTGACAGTGCAAACCATTCTGTTCAAAGATCCAACAAAAATTTAGTAATATGGTCATCTTACACACTTACACATACACATGTATCCGTTAGAGCACTTTCCTTCCTTTTCATTTTTACAGTATCTATTATACATTTTGAGTTTTATTACTTTTTCAGTTATTATTTTTTAGACTAGAGAGACAAGGTGATATTTATAAATATGATTCTTATTTATTTCACTTAAGGGAACAGGCTCAAGTTGCCTCCATTTACCTCTAAGGCCTCAAGATCATCCTCTTTTATAGTGGAGTAATATTCCATTATATGAAAATACCACATCTTTTTCATCCATTCTGTGGTTGATGGGCATTTTGGTTATTTGCAAGATTTAGCTATTACAAATTGTGCTGCTATAAACATGCGTGCACATATATCACTGTGACGTGACATTTTCAAATTTTCTGTCACCCCTTACTCTTGTATGCTCTCCCTTGACTTATTGCTTCCTGTTCATCACGAGGAGAGAGGCCTTCCTTTACCACACCATTTTGAATAACATTTCAGCCTTGGCATGGGTCTAAAAGCAAAGGGGCCACCTAACTATGGAGTGAAACCTCTGAACCATGAGCCAAATATATCTCTCCTCTATTCAGGTATTTATGTCAGGTATTTTGTTAGTGATGGGAAGCTGGTTAATACAAAGATAGTTCTACCTTAGTAGCATTGAAATCTTTTACTACAGAAAGCCCTTCTTTCTTCCTTCATCATCAGAACTTTGGGCTTTTCCTCTCACATTGTTAAAGATATGTCTAGTAAGAAATACTGTTTTATTGATGAACACATTTCCCACTTTTTTACTTGCTTTATTGCTTGCTCAGTGGTATCAACCCAGTTTCTACATGTCTAAACAAAAGCAAAGACATTTAATGGATTAGCTTTCTTCTATACAAAGTTAGGGTTTCCATTAGATTTTTAAAATACTTAAGAAGTATTTAATAGCACATAAAAGTGATGAACTATCATACAATATAAAATGGCATCATTAAAAAATCAATGATGTGATATTTGTGATACTACGTTAAACATAATTGAGGCAGAACTGACACTGATTATGATATTAATTAGGTAAAAATAAGTATAGACAAAACATAAGAAGGAAGCAATTCAAAATGGAAATAGTATTCCTTACTGAGGATAGGGTTATAAGTGACTACTTTTTTTTTCTACAATTCTATTTTTCTTTCTAGTGTACATGCAATACTTCTGCAATTCATAGAACACCCAGGAGAACTGGATGCAATGGCATGCTCCTATAATCCCAGAAGCATTACAAGTTCAAGTCCTGCCAGGGCAACTGAGTGAGTTTCTGTCTCAAAATAAGAAAAATAAAACAGCCTAGAATGTAGCTCAGTGGAAAAGTCTGATTTCGATAAGGCCCCTGTATCACAAAACAAAAATAAAGCACAACAATAAAGTCATCTTAGATCCCCTATGGTAGCTTTATAGATTTGAGCCACTCAAATATACATAATGAAAAGCCAGAGATGGAACTCAGAGGTGGGGTTTTTGGGAAGTTACTGGATCATGGGTGTGTGACACTGGACAGACAGTGCCAACCAACAGGCTTGCAGCTTGGAGGGAATAAAAAGGAGGGGAGGAGGAAGTCTTGCTGCTTCCTACTCCCCTGCCATGGACTGTTTCTCCTCTGCCATGCTGCTGTGTCTTGGAGCTAGTCAACTATGGAGTGAAACCTCTATAAACTGTGAGCCAAGTAAGTATCATCTACTTGTCCCAGCAATGAACTGTGTTTGCAAAGAATTTAGGGAGTAGGTTGAAACAGTTGTGTTACAGCTAGTTGAGACTCTCACAGTAATAATCAGTACTACTGTATTATGTAGGTAGAGTAGTTTAGGCTTTTTCAATAAATCTATTTGGGGATATTTCAGCAAAGTTTGTTAAGAGTTCTTTCTGAAATTTTTAGTGAAGAGCTAACTAAACTTCAAGCAACTTGAAATAATATATGTGACTGATGTTTCTCTAGGCTCCATAAATTCCATATATTATATATAGATCAAACAATAAAGGAGCTGCAAAACTAGTGTTTTTGGTCACAAGTCTTCCCACAACTTGAATATGTTTCCTTTAATCAAGAATTTGTGGTACTAAATATATTGTTTTAAATCAAAAAGTCATGGTACTTTTCTCGAAGTTGTTTTTAACACTTTTTCTTAAAGGAGTTGTTTCCTTATGCTGTATGGAGGCTGTCAGATATTTTCTCCCTTTGGTTTCGTATTTTGTTTGGTTAGACAATTTACTAGAACTATAAAAGTTTCCAAAAATATATCTGAAACCTGTGTACTACTTGAAGTAAAGTGATAAAGAATACACAATACAATATGAAAAGGTTAACATTTTTGTGCTTTCCTCAAATGTTACAATTTATAAAATTACAGAGGAAATTCTGCATTTTCTATGCATAGCATCAATTAAGAATGCCCATGTTGATATCTCTCAAAGAAACTCATTATTTACCTTGATTCACAAGTTACAAAGTTTGTTACTATTAATTTTCTGGAAGCATACAGAGCATTTCATCATGAATGGTATGAATCTGACTTATATTTACTGCAACAGAATATTCTACTTGATGGTTGACACTGGAGCATGGTACAGGAGACCCAAATAAGCTAACTGAATTAATAAGCTTGTTTAATGCTAAGTTTTGTGCTGGTATTACTCTAAAGAGATTCTGTCTCAATGCAAAAATAAAGGAATACCATACTTCACTGTCAAAAGAGATTTTCCCCATTTTCCCAACGTGTTAAGGCAAAATAAGGTGAATACAAATCTTGAGTGAATGAGTGTGGCTGCACGTACTGATCAAAGATGATATAAAGCTTGCTTTGCTTTTTTTCCCTGAAGTACTTTGGTGGACATTCCTCTCACAGTGGTTTCACAAGCAAAATGCAAAGGTGATAAAAATAAATACTTACTTAGGCAGGCAGCTCTCTTTATACAAAAGAAAAAAACAGGTGCTCTGAACAGCAAAAAGCACTATCCAGTTTGTCCGTGTCACTAGGACTATCAATAGCCAGCTCACCTGACGAGGAAGGAAGCTGGTCGTAATCCTGTGATGCTCTGCTGGGTTTGACATTTTCTCCTGGTAATCTTCTAGCAGGAGGCAAAGGAACCTGGCCACTTGCTGGGTCAAAAAACGGATCTTAAAAAAGAAAGATAATTTTGAAATTAAAGAGATTATCTCTGTTGATTAGCTGGAGAAAAAACTGTAGAATTCTTTTATAAGGATTATTGCTTTCAAAAATAAATTAGAAAGCTAATCTTATGCATGCAGAGTAGAAGATGGCTCGTATTAGTTGTATTTTAAAACTAATTTACTTGTGCCAATGTGCTATTACCATTTATTTCTGGGTAAGTTTGTATTTATAACATTTTAAAAATTCATACTCATTAGATTTCTTAATTATAAACTTGCTGGTGATAAAAATAGTTTCTGTCCCAATCCATCCTTTGCAATGAATGGAAGCTCTTTCAAAGAAAAAGGAAAATAGTGTTTAAATCTTTCCTTTTAGAGTATTATCTAATCGCTTAATCTCTCTAAGCATTAGGCAGACAAAAATCTGTAAAACTGACCTGAAATTTGGGATTTGTGGAGATTTAGTGAATTTATCTATCTAAAATTCTTCTGTACATATAAAGTGCTTATATTAATGTCAATATGCTGGATCGCCTAAGCTAAGAATCAGAATTGTTTGCTAGTTCAATGAAGAGTAAAATTGTTTGTTAAAAACCACACCCTTACTAAGATTAAGGTTTGATTACAGATTACAATATACCTTTTATTCACCTTAGCAATCAGGAATAGGGTGTCTGAAATTATGAAAAATATGTTATAGATTAAATTAAAATTATTTTACTATTAATGATGCTCACTAACTGGCACTAAAGGGAGAAAAAGATATTTTCAGTGTTACTGCATTAAATCATTAGGACCATAAATTTAAGTGGTTTAAAATTAGTAGAATGTCAGGTTAAATCCTTAGAGCTGACTCCTTTTCTAAGTAGATGAATATCATCTCTGAAATCATGGATTCATCAATATTTCTCTATCTGTCCCTCCTGCTCTGCATTTGTCTCTTGTACTGCTTTATCTTGTTGCCATCTCCAGAGGTACCACAAGTTCCAGTGGTGGGGATCTTGCCTCATACTGTTTAAACCATATCTCCTAACTCAAACATGTCACCTGTCACACTGCTTGGCAAAGAGCTCATACTTAATGTTTTATTTTAGCTACTAAAAATAAATACACACAGATTCCAGTTTTTCATCAAAGTAAGTGAAGGATGAATGGCTAACAAAAGCCAGTTATAAACATTAAGAATAGCTTTTATTTTATTAGCTTGAGTTTGACACTGAGTCTGAGAATTTAGGTAGAAAATGAATGTTTAAAATTTTCTACTATATACTAATTTTTGTATAGCAAATGTATGGCAAGGTCAAAACCAGTAGTTATTATTTTATTCATTTTGGACTGCAGTAGTCATCACCTGTTTTGCTGGGGACTTTGTGGCACAAGGCAATTTAACTTGCTTTCATTGATTTTAGCATTAAAATAACTCAAGTTTTGAGGTAGGGTTAGTTGTGCTAAGTTGATAAGCTGCCCAGGCTGAACTTGTAATTGTCTTGTCTCATACTCCAAGACTGCTAAGATCACAGACATGTGCCACAGTTGTGGCCTGAGCTTTCCATATTTGAAGACTTGATGGTCCAGCCACATGAATTTTGCTGAAATATTTTAGGAGGGAATGAGGTAAGTCAAATTCTATGCAACAAATGTTGACCTATGATTTTTCAGAAGACCCAAACATATAGTTACTGCATAAATTTTGAATATTCCAAAGCTTTAGTCCCCAGTAAGTTTAGTCTACAAAATACACAAATTAAAAATAGCATGGCCTGAAGCAATTCTAAACTTTTACTTATGTGTAAAAGAAGAGACAAAACTGAACAGTTAGAACAATGGCATATTGTTTTGTGCTCTTTATAACTTGGAAGATTTTAAAAGCAGACACCAATGTAGAATGTAACTGCTGCAAAGGGTTTGAAAAGTCATTTAGGTAACATAAAGTTTTGTTTTCACTGCTCTTATCCTTTATTTCACATTCATAAAACTGCCAATATGCAATGACATCCTCCTGGACTGAAATCTTAGTGTTTCAGACATCATTACTCAAGGTATAATGAATTTTTTTTTTGAATAAAGACAGTCTTGTTATGCAGTTCAGGTAGCCCAGGCTGGCCTTGAACTTGTGGCAATCCTCCTGCCTCTTGAGTTATTTCTACCTTCTGAGATGATATGAAAGAAATACGATGGATCTTTTAATGATAGTATAACTGCAGAAAATTCTAATGTATACCTTTGGGCTGAACATCGTGAGTTACTTTAATTCACTGTAATTTTCTAAGAGTGATATAAATTTCCTTTGCCATTCTAGTATATCTTTGGTAACATCCTAGCCCAGCATATCTAAAATATAAGCACCATCAAAATATTCCAGTGGGGCTTGTGAAGACCTATATTGCTGGGTACTATGCCCTGGGTTTCTGATTTAAGGTCCTCAATTTTCATATCAAGTAAGATCCTTCCACGTAGCAGACGCTGCTGATCTGGAGACTACAGTTTGAGAATCTGCTGCTCCAGCCCTTTACTCCTTCAACACCTGCACTCAGTGGTCTATATGCAGGCTGAGCCCTGGCCTGACTCCCTTGGTTTCAAACCTGTGGGTGCAGCCCCCAAATGGCAGGAGTTTCTTAGGTGGCTACACCTAATAGTGCTTCAGAAAGGCTGTAGTCAACAATACCCTCTAAATTCTTTCCAATAATTGTTGCTAATGACCTGGCTTTTCTTTGTGTTCTACTTATACAATTGCATTTCTGAGTTTAACTGGAAAAAGTTTCATTCATCTTTAATAAAGTCAGTTTTGTCAGTTGCTAAGAGTTGAATTGTGACTTTAGGATTGGATAAGGACTTCCAAAGAGATTCTTGGTTTAGAGGTACACTGAAAGAAAGGTGGCATAAGGGCTGCCACATGTGCTGTTCAATTTTTGTACACCTCACAGAGACATCCAACAAAAAGAAACAAGCTGAAATTCTGGCTCTTGTTTTGTTCCTCAAGCACAAGACCTGGCATGGAATGGCAGAAGGGTTTCCTATTTCAGCTCACCGGTACAAAGGAATTATTTTTTGTATCACAGAACAAAACATATAAATGACAAAAAGCATGAAGCTTTTGTTGAGAACTCCAGGTTTTGTTAAGATATGATTATCCTGTCCAAAAGAAACGACTCCTGTACAGAAATGGGCACTGCTATTTTGCCAAAAGATAGCTTGTATGAAAGCCTAAAATAGAAAGCAGATAAAAGAAGGACCACATTCATGGCTCTGCTTGGCTTCCTCTCCTTGCTCCTACAGGACTCAGGAGGTTGCTTTACAGAAAGATAACCTTGTCATTTGAAAATTATAACTATAAGAAAGTCAGTGGGTAGATCTGATTAGGAATTTCATAAATCATCATGAGAAAATCCAACCACTTTTTCTAACACAGCTATCTTAAGTCTTTAGAAATAATAATTTCCTCAAGGAAGCCAAATCTTAATAATGCTTAGGAAACATTTATCACTGTACTAGAGTAAGACATCACAAATGTTTACTTATGAGCCAAAAGAAACCTTAATGTTCTATGATATTGTATAAAATAATTAAAATATTTATTTTGAAAAGCAAGAGAGCTAATATGTATGACTTTGAATTAAATAAAATATCGCTACAATGAAGGTCTTACAGGATCCGGTGTTAGACTAGAAATTTGTCTTGCTAACAGCATGAAAAATTGGAAAGGAAAAGACTTACCCATTTTTCTTAGAAGTGTGGGTAAGAAGCAATATCAATGTTCTTGGGAACAGAGTGACAATACTTCCACCTAGAAAGTGGGGCCATGACCATACCACCAGCCTCACGGTCTAGGTAACCTGACTTGAGCTCCTTAGTAATCAACCAAAAGTGAAATAAGCAAATGTACAAATGAAATAAAGTGATTTCCATAACTTTCTTTTAGATAAAAAGACAGAGGTAGATTTCAGTATGAAGTACTAATTTTTGTAGCAGTTAATCCTGAGAGGTGATTTATGATGATGATTTTGTATAAGTCAATGAGCAATAAAAAGGCAAAAGTGGGTATCTGCATAAAATGTTTCCTGCTAGCTCAGCGAAAGGACATTATAGGAATCTAGCCAGAAACTATTGAGAACTTAGCATCAGAAAAGTTTAAATAACTCAGAACTATTTCATTCATTTAAAAAATCAAAGTCCTCTTATAAAAGCAAAGGTTTCAGTTAGTATAAGTGAAAAAAAAAAACAGCAAAATATATCAGCTTATATGAAACCACATGGTAAAGCCTAGCTGGTGATTTATCCACGCTTCCTGCTTGGACCAGATGGAGATCATAAGCTCTGGGAGGGCAGGTGGCAGCTACCAGAGTGAGAGAGACAGTGGTGAACTCAATATTTACTGATGAAACTGGAGATTATTCATGAAGATAAGCCACTTTTAGAAACTGAAACTGTATATACAGTTATATGACCATAATTTGCATCTCATTAAATATCTTCAGACTTTCTAAATTAGTACACCAAATTTAAAAAAATATGGAAAATAAATGCTAAAAGAGATAATTACTTGAGGGAAATAATTATGGTTAATACTCCCAAATTTTCACTAATGCATATAGTAGCCAAAAGAAAAAGTTGTTCATGATTGATGTCATACAGAAATATAAAGCAAAGTTTTCTTAAACTTTACATTTTATCAAAACCACATCCTAGAGGCAAAACATTTCAGAGCACAGATCATACTGTTTCTAACAGGACAGACAAGACATTTAATATCAGCAGCTCCAACTATTTCCTGGTTATTGGAATTAATACAAACAGTTTAATAAGTGTCTTCAATTTTATTTGTATAACTCAATAAATTTAAGTGTATTAATACAAAAATATTAATTTTCCCTTGAAGAACAATAATTTGAGTAGATACACAAACCGTTATAAAATAACAAAATAAAATGGAGCTATTTCAGAGAAAATTTTTGTCCTTGTTATAATAATGTATTTTATCAATATCTTTGTTTCAAATAAAATTATGACAGTAAGGTGTATCTAAAATTTAAAAACTACTAATAGAAAAAGAATTATAGTTGGTAAGAAGATGCATAGCCTAAATTCTATCTCTCTTACTTTGAGGTCATTTAGCCACTCTGGTTTTTCAAGATGCCTTTTGTAGATTCAGATATTATGTGCACTGGATGCTCTATTACTCTGCTTCTAAATCCTACAATTCCCTTTTGCTTTTGTCACATCACTAATATTTTCTGGCACTAAATCAACTATAAACGAACCTACCCAAATGTAAGCTATTCTCCTAGGGTGGTAGGGGCTCAAGAATCACAAACAAGCATTCAACAATATGATTTTAGAAATACTTTTGCTGTAGGAGAATAGTTTTCTTTGGCTCTGTTTTCCTACCTGAAGGAAGAAGGAAAAGGTCCTGTCCTGAGGATGGTCGGCTACTGGAGCCAGGAGGTTTCGAATGTTCTATGAGACTATGCCTTGCAGGAGGTGGAGGAGGAGGGAGTGATGGGGGGAGGGCATCGAAAGAATCTTCACCTGCATTTAAATAGAGGTCAATATCAACAGCAGAACTTCATGAATGGAAACACTCAGTATCAAGCAAAAGCAGTGAGTGATCTTCTCTTGCTGCTTACAAAGAATTTAACTGCCAGGGTTTTCCAGAAGTTCACTGACTTTGATAATGAGATCTAATTATTTTGTGGGCATATCTGGAGAGAAACACATATTCTAATACTCTTTTAAATTGCTACTATATCCCATGTCTTTCTATACAAAGCAGCACTGAAAGTTATGAAATAGGTTATACCATAGTTCATTGGTAACCTTTATATTATTAATGCACTGGAACATTGAACTAAAAATTACCATCATTCCCACCATCAAAATAGATTTCTCTGTGTAACACAAAGAATTCACAACCTGTAATTAGAAAATCACATCATGCATGTATGATTTAATGTCAAAGGATAGCTTAGATTAGCCCATAAAGCTTTTGCACTCAATTTTAATTCATTTAAACTAATGTTCCAAATATTACATTTATTGTCAAAATACACAAAAAATATTCCTAGAGCAGAGGAATGTATTTTTTTTTCCCTAAAGAACAGTTAAATATAGATTCCCCTTTTGTGGTCTAAAAAGCTAATTACTTATATTTGATTACCTCTCAGTTTTAGTAAGTATCAAGTATTATTCTATGGTTTTATGTCCCCTTGTTACAACTTATTTTTGTCAGTTTATCTTTGATTCTTTAGAAAAATAAAATACCTACTTCTCACAATAAATATTTATATGTATTTAAGATGAGTAATTTAAGCAAAAGACATATTAAAAAATAGTTTTACCATTCAATGAGCTTCCCTTACAAAAACATAGAATATTTTCTTTTAGTCCTCACAAATACTTTCCCAATTTAAAATATTTGAAGATACAGGTGAGCTTATTACCATTTAGCCATCATTTTACCGTGTTCAAAATTTAGATATCAGACATTACACTAGGTAACTGATACACAAAGGTCAAAATCATAGGGCTTTAATTTAAGAAACTCAGATTCCATCAGGGAAGCTAAAGAAAATGTTCACACACAGGTATGACTCACAGGTAGAAAGTGTTCGGTCACATAAGAGAGAAAAACACTGAAAGAAAGAGAAATGTAGACAAGTGGCATTCCATGAATTGTTGAAGAAGTGGAAACCCTAAAATACCAGAGGGCTCGAAACATGTATTCATGAAAAATAAGGATGGGATCTTCCAAGCTGAGTGAATATGATGAACAAAAAATTAAATGGACAAGAAAAGCTAGAGGAAGGACAGAGTGAAGTCATAAATTACAATATGTATGTGAATTATCCAAGGAGGGTACCACATACAGCTATTTAAATTTAAAATAAGAAAAATCCTGTTTCGAGTCTCACTTAACCACACAGAAATACACGTATCTTTTAGATCTCCACAGAAAGGGTGATCTAGGTCACACAGACATGGGTAACAGATCAAGAGCCAATGTGTAGAAGAGTTGAGACAATGTTAAGTTAGCACCCAGGTGTAAATAACATAGGTGAGACTAAAGCCCTAAACTACAGAAGTAACGGAAATAAAAGATACCACAATTGAAAATAGTGTTTATGAGGAAATACAAAAGTTGATTCATATTTCTAGTGACCCAGAGACAATTCAGAGGGTTTACAAATGTACCTTCCTCATATATCATACTCTGTTATGGTGAAGCCACAGCAGTGCTTTGTAAAATGAAGTTTCTGCTTAATAATTACTTAGATTAACAATGACACTGGTACCAGCCAACTTCAAGATACATGGGCTAATCAAAAAATATATGTATTTAAATAAAGTGGTATTATGGTAAGAGACACATTACACTGCTATTAATCACCCTGAAGATTCAGCTCTTCACTTCAAACACACTTATTCCTTGGTTCTTGTTACTTTCTGAAAGAGCTGTGAAGCTGTTTTATGAGTATCTTTATGGGGTGTGATTGAAATTGGTGAATGATGTGCCAAGTGGCATCCAATGGGAAGGCAAGCTTATGAAAACAGTGTGTCCTCACCCACCTTATTCATAGGATGTGGCACTGTGTAACTTCTGGCTCTTCTTCTAATCAAAATGACCAAGAAAGGTCAACGTTTTGAATCAGAAGTGACAGTGTAACTAAAGACATTCACATAAAATGACTTCCACAAGTGCTTCAGAAAGTAGCAGGAATGATGTGATGAGGGTGTTAGCCAAGAAGCAGAATATTTTGAGGAAACTTAACGGCAATGTGTATTTTACTGTGATAAAGTAAGAATTTAAATTCTTATTTTTTGACCACATTACAGATACATACCTAACTGTACTTTCACAGGTATACACACAAACACATATTGTTTATTTATAATGTGAAACAAAGTGAATTTCCTTGGATGTGTTATATTTTTAATAAGAATAAATCAAAATTTACAGTTTTCTATAAATATGTATATCATTTTCTATAATTTAGTTAGCATTAGTGAGACTTGGTCACTTCATGATGAAATAAAAAGCTCACATTTATTTAGAATTATTACATTTAAATCTTCAAATCATCACTTCAAAACTATAAGAACACCAGGGCAGGAGAAGAAACTATGCTCCTGTGTTTTTAAGGTTTATCTATTATGTAAGAAAAAACTTTATAAAAACCTAACTGATAGCCAGTTTTTATACCATCATTTTTTTAAGTTTTAAAAGAATTATATAATGAGAAACTAACCATAGTTTATCTTGTTTTACTATTATTCTGATTATAAAAGAATTGTGTTATAGAAAAATCAGTTATACACAAAAGCATATCACAAAATCACCTATAATTTTGTGACTTAATGAAAACCACTTTACACTAATCACTGTGACTATCTAAGTAGAGTAATGGTCACATGAACTTGGGAGTCACCATCACCCAGAGACCCCATCCTAGTATTAGGTAGATTCACAACTCAGGAATTAAACTCTGGGTTCAGATAATGCAGATGTAGAGAGAAGAGGCAGGGAAAAGGTATTTAAAATGTTTTTTAAAAAGATTTTAACCTAAAGGTGGGATGAGAAGATCATAACCAGAGGGTGTCCTGTTGAGCGAAGAGCCGTGCTTTGGACTGTCCCGAGTCAGCGGCTGGACAGCTGATAATGGCACTGGATCAGAGGCTGAATCAAAAACATCTCCTAGAGGATAACACAAAACCTTATTGTATTGTTAGTACAACAATGGCACAGAAATTTGCCTTTAAGTTCTGACCATTACAACGCAGACCACAAAGGAGAATGTGTTCTATACCTACCCTTTAAATATATGCCTAATTCAGGGATGTTGGATTTCTTCATCTCTGAAGACGTACCATGAGTTCCATTCAATATACAATGACCATTATCACAGGACCTAGAACAGAAACCAGAGGCCAGATTAGATGAACACTGAAGGGTCTATTCTAAATTCCCTCGAGTAAGGTGTGCAGAGGAGCCTACCATCCCTGTACTTACAGTAAAGTTTGAAAATAAATACAGCATCTTTTCTGGACAAAGAACCACTGATAGTATCTAGGTGGTATTTCCTTTATTTCAAAAATCAGAAGGAAATACCCAGAAAACAAATGAGGGCCACAAAAAAATGCTGATAGTTTAAACACTTCTGTGAAACTAATAACTAGCCCAATTTTTCAAGTCAAAAAGAAGTATGTGCTAAGGCAAAGACTTCACTGTCTATTGATGGCATTATTATTTTTATTTATGTAACTTAAGATTTTTAATAAAAAACTGCATCCCACAAAAGGGAAAAATTAACTTTCAGTAACTCCATTAAATTCTGACAGGAATATTTGAAAACACAGAGCTGCAATACTATTGCTTACACTCAGCATGGTCCTGAATAAGTTCTGGTTCTCTGACACTCTAGATATACGCCTTTAGCCTTGAGTACACAGCTAGCATTTAAACTCTGGTGTTTATAAAAAGCAATGATATTTACTAAAGACGCATATATGTCGTTTTTGGCACTGATACTTTGGGACCATACCACGAGCACGGGAAGATAGCGGTAGGAAGAGAAGGTGCAGGACACACTTTGCCTTCAGCATTTAGCTGTGTAACAATCATCTAACGAAGAATGACAGAGTGAAGCTGACATTTACTCTCTCTGAATTACTGTGAATTCTTAGAGCAAAGTTAAAGTACCTACATTATGGAGGAGACCACGGATATTTGAATAGATATTGCAAGATTGCTTCATCTGAAATTCATTTCTATTCTCTCTGGTGGCCACTTCTCTTTAAGGAGCCAGACATGGTTCATTTAAAAATAGTTATCATGTATTGAATCTTCATAATAATGATGGATTTTTTTTACTGCAACTGAATTGAATTATTCATTTAACATTTCACTTTTTCCACATATTGACAATTTATTTCTCCTCATGTTCCAAAGGGGGGAAAAACACACAAGGAAAGGAATTTTTTGCACTGAAGAGTGCTTTAGAGAGGACATAAGGCGACACCATATCCATCAACTTAAAAAAAAATTAGATAAAGGATTCACTCCAATTAAGGTTAAGGATGATCAACATTTACTACCTCTCTACAACAGCTGAAAGATGGTAATGGCAGTTATAATTCAAATTTATTTTCAGGATTCAGGAGGCCTGCCACCAAAATCTCATCCACTACAATGTGATAATTAAAATTTAACATATTAAAATTATACCCCTCATTCGTCCGGCAATAAAAATGTAAGACTCCTAAGGAGACCAAGGGCTTAATCTTTTTCAGATTTTAAATATTACTATACATCTGAAAGAGCCAAACCAAAGAACAGTTGTAACAATTTATATTTGATGAGAAGGAGTTTTTCTCTTAACAGATCAGAAGAGATTTGGTTCTTCTGATGTAACAACTTGCATCCCAATTGTTTGTCTTTTCAATAACTATCCTATCAACAAATGTCTTAACACCAGCAATTAGCTAGCAGTATGTTGGTTCTTGCTTTGAAAAATGTCCTGGATTGCAGTTAACTAATCCTAGTTAATAATTCTGCCATGTTGATAATTCTAAGCAGCATCAGTTATTAGGTCAGAACAAAGATTTTTCTGCTTACAACAGATTTTTCTTTTCCTAGTACTGCATTTCATTTGCTGCCTCAGTGAGATACTTGAAGAGAGGCTTTCAGCTGGGCATGGTGGGACATACCTGTAATCCTAGCTACTCAGGAGGTTAAGGCAAGAGGATCACAAGTTGGAGCCAAACAGCTAGCTACTTAAGAGAGACCCTGTCTCAAAAATTTTAAAAAGGGCTTCGAACATTGATCAGTGGTAGACTACTTGCCTAGCAAGTATAAGATCTTAGGTTTAATCCCTAGTATCAAAAACAAACAAAACTCTACATTTAGTCTTTTCATCTGGAAAGGAGGAAACTTTCCACTCATAAAATGTTTTTAGCTGACTGATCAGAACTGGAAAGGAAATGGCACGCAAAAAGTCAAAACAGCCCTCACTCAGTCAGGAGATGCTGGACAAGAAGGCCACCAGCAGGTTTAGGACAGTGACTTGTGAAATGAGCTCAGAAAAATGTTCTGAAGCTGAGATTTGATCATAAAGTGGCTCATATATGTTAAGATAAAAAATACAGAAATATTAGTTTACCAATTCAACTGCACGCATGCTGAATCATGCTTTTGCTTAATGACAAAATAGTATTTCAGTACATAACCATCCATTATTGATAACACTCATATACTTTAATGTGGCTGCCACACCAGCATTAGAGAACAACAAACAATGGGGCGGGGAGGGGACAAAAACACTATACCTTACATGCTTATCTGACCCAGGGGAAGGTAAAATAGAACTTGATCAAAAATCAGTTCAGAGAAAGAACTTTGTTGTTGTTTTATTTTAGTTTAAAAACTGAATAGAAGCAGGTGGCATACCAAGAAGGGAAATGAAAATAAACTGTATTAGTCTCTACATCATAAAGAAAATTCCAAAGGAAGTTCATAGCACCATAGTTTCTTCACACTAAGTTTTCTTCATGATGTGTGACTGGAACTGATAAAACACATTAAAATAGCTTCTTAAAAAGTATAATTAATGAAGATTATATGTAGTAGCCACATTTTTGTTAAGAGTATAATTTGGAGCTTTTGGAAGACAACAACAAAATATCCCATTACATTTAGTGCCTTGTGAATGCAATGCAGAAAATAGCATATAGAAAGAGGAGACTGAATAGAAAACCAAAGGCATTTAGCCAAATATGTGATCCAACTTCATATAAACAGACCCCACAGGTGATAATGCTTATGCAGATGTAAATGGTGCAAAGGTGTCCAGATTCTTACCGAACAGGAGGTTTTACATTATGACAATGAGATGGTTGTGAATTCAAGGACACTGGATGGGATGAAGGAATCTTGTATTCATCATCATCTTCCGCTACTGGGTCTCTTGTTTTCTCTGAAAGAGAATTTGCTAATGGACCAGAACACCTACCAAGGGAAAAAAGAAAATCCGATCTAGTTTAAGTATCACATATATCTAGAACAGGAAAGTCTGATGTGACACATTCAACCACAAAGACCACTTTTCACTCATCTTCATTTTTCAATTACAGGATTACATCAGAGAGGCTGTTCTACTAAATGCAAATGGAAAGGCTTTGCAGTTTTTTGTTAAGAATTTCTTGATGAGACTTCTAAGTTCTTGTTGGATTGTTGAACAGATCTATTTGCAGTCTCACTGCTTGAATGTCTACTTTGTATGCTCTAATTTTGTAACTTGAACAACTATTTCTAAAAGGACAATATGTAATTTATCAACCAGTGATCTCTTACTGTTTATTCTTTTTGAAATTCTGTAATATTTCTACTTTTTTTCTGTTTTTTTTCTTTTTAAATAAAAAAAAAATTTAAAAAAGAATTTCTTGATGGGATAAAGTATTCTCATAATTTTAAATGATATGAGAAAAAAATAACAACCTGTGAAATAAAATGAAAAAGTTTTGTAGTTGAAAGAAGAAATAGAAAAAAGTATTCAAATGGAAGCTATTAAAATATCAACATTTTGTTTCAATTTAACTTAAATGGGGCAAAGTAAGATTATATAAATGTATGGCAGTAGTTTTATGTTACTAGAAGTTTTTATGGAAAGGTCAAATATTTTGTTTCTTTTTAATATTACCTATAAATTCAGTTTATTCCACTGAAATTTAATTCTCCTGTGAAGTGATAATTCTAGCTGTTATAGTCTCCCTTTCAACACAAACTAAGAACTAACAATGAATGGAATAATTAGAAGATAATAAAAGAACTTGCTAAGTAAGTCTTTAACATATATATTTAGGAGTTTAAATTCCCAGGGGAATAAGAGAACTGAAAAGAGTAAATCAATCATCTGCCATCAGAAGAAATTTTCAAGTATTTTACTTACTCGCCTGAGTAAGAAAAATTAAAAAAAAAAAAAAAAAAGCAAGCAGAAACCTCATATTTTTCACTGCTATTGCTACTGGAACTTCACTTGCTGATGCCAATGAAAAATGCTAGCCCAGAAATGCACAAACCTAACCTGAGTGACTATGAGACAACCAATTAGTTTGTAACACACTGGAAATACAAATGTCTCTGATGCACCTCCTGAGAAGTCTCTTCCATTAAAAAAAAAAAAAACACCTAACTGCAATTTTGCAGCACCTTCTGTAGAGGGAGCAAGAGGCCTTTAGTATATAAAGTCACCAAGTCTAAATTAACCTTTTCATTTTGATTGAGTATTCCCTAGTCAACATGCCTTTAACTAGTGGTGATTCAGATTCGGATTTTTTTCCCTTCAAATTTTGGAATACCTATATAAACTTTGGAATATATAAACTTTACATTCCTAACATGATGCTCAATAGAGCATTTTGGATTTCAGATTTTCAAACTAGTGATGCCCAACCTGTAGTTAAAATGAAAACAATTTTATAGGCTTTTATTTATGCTAATTGCAAGGAGACATTTTGAAAAAACTAAAGGTTTCTGAATTTCAACCACATATCTGTTTCCAGAAAGTTTAAAAGAAAAACTTTTCAAGATTTTTTCAAAGATTCTTTCCTCTGAAGAATTTTTCAACACTGATCTTTGAATTCTTGTTAGAGCTATCATAGAATTCCAGTGACCATTAATGGTAAAATCAAAGCAACAGTAGTACAATGATAGAGGGTCTAATGTCAAAGTCCACACCATAAGCTAAGACCAAGGTTTATCTACTATAGTTTAACCTTGGGAGATTTGCTTTTCAACTGGAGGTAGGTCAGTGCATCAGCTACAAAATGATGATGTACTGACATTACACCAGGGATTTAAAATATTTTCCATGTTGCCTTATAAATACAGGCATCAATTTAGCAAACTTAAGGACCTGAGTGGCTTCTATTACCAAATTAAACAAGAACTATATACATCCTTTCTTGCCCTAACATACTTTTACTCATAATGTATCTTTTTTAAAAATGCAATTAGAGAATGTATTACACAAAGAAGTAAAAAACAACAGCAACAATAACAAAAACCTTTTGGTCAAATACTCAAAACCTACATCAATGTCAGGGATGTCCTAATACCTGTCTACTGTAAACTGTAAGTTATCTCCAAAGATTTTAAGTTTCCAATGAAATATTCAAATTTATTAGTTGTGAATGAACAAGCCTGAAAAATACATTTGTATCTAATTCTGTATTTCATTTTCCTTTATAGAGAATTTTGATGAGGTGGATTTCACTTATTCTTTTGTTCTGCTGTTAATTAATAGATTATTTCTCAATAAAATGAAAAAAAAAACTTATCTCGTATTTTATAGAATAAGAGATTACTGCTAAAACTTGCCAGTCACAGATTGTTGGTATAAATAAATTACATCTAGAAGTGGAAAAAAAGTCAAACGGTTTTGCATCTAAGTATGAAAAATATGCTTTTATATTTCATTTTTCATCATTCTAATGTTCTAGTTTATTTTGTTTTAAAATGCTCAATTACTGAATAATAATCCTTTGATTAAAAATATCTACTCCTCGAAAATATTTCAGCACATTTTATTCAGTACTATATACGATCCAGTTTTTTAAAGATTCTATCCAGTTTTGAAAAGAGAAGCAATTTATATGACAAAAAGTAAAACAACAAAGGTACAAGTAAGATGAGATTGTATACAAAATACCAAAGATGCATCTAAACTCATGTAAATAATTACGTTATTTGTAATTATGAGATTTTTTTTCCCTCTACAAAAATCATTCACAAAGTAGGCTCAATTTTACCTGCAACTCAATAAATGGCAATATAATTAGCTTTAGAATTAGTCTCTTTTCATGTATGTTACTTTTGGCAGTATCAAAGAATTCTAACTTAGAGGACCTGGAACAACTTCTGTTACTGGATTTAACCTGAGGAGCCATTTTAGGTTACCAGTGGCATAAAGTAGTACAGATCCTATTCAGCCAGTTCCAAATGAAGCATCAAGTAAACATCCCACCATTTATGCCTGCTACTTCGTCAGTTCCCCATTATCATCATACACTCCCACGGTGGGATCATTCCAGAGTTAATATGTTAGTAACGCACTAAGACACATGCTTCAAGAGATGCAAAACCATCCTGTCTCTGACCTGCACATCTTGTTAAATCACTTTGCATTAGCTATTCTGAGCCTTCTGTGAGATATATGCATTTTCTAGGTATATACACTGGCACAGGGGTGACATTTTCTAACGCTATACCCTAATCAATGACTTTCAGATTTCAAAACTGAAGGCTCAAAAATGCATTCCTCCAGAGCACTGTTCTTGGTGAAGGGGTGATTTTCTACATGTTATATTAATATCAACAACCCTTATAACTCAAATGAGGACCACCCTCACCAAGCTCTTTTCTTTCCGGATCTTAAGCACAATCTGACACACTTTAATTACTCCATGAATTTTCGAGTGGAGACAGACAAACATTCACCTTCATTGTGAACATATGAAACTCCTATGATACAGCCCTCTAATTTTTAGTAATTTCCTTTGAACCTGAACTAATCTTCTGTTATGTGTATTAAGAAAATGACCATTTAGTGATGTTGTATTGTCTGTAAATTCAACTATGTCTATCTCCTATTTCTGTTTTTAATTGGAAAATGTTAAGGGCAGATGCTCAACCAAGGCTTGGCAAGAGATGTACAAGTGCTTCTATGTAGTTGATTACTTACAGGCTTTCAGAGAAAAGCGTTTATTAGCAGAATAAATGATCAAGCTGGTAAGAGATCAATTATTTGTCAGAAAGCATTTTAAATTATATATCATTTTATTTCTCTTCTACATATATTCTAAGACTCATTACTTAATATGTAAAGATAAGTTTATATAAATTTTTGATTTAAAAAACAGAATAATCACCACTTATCCTATATATTATTCCATATTTTTGTGCTCCACTATTCTAATCCTAACAAGGAAACATGTTTAGAGAAAAGGTAACCAAAAAATGGCATACAGCCTAGTAAGTTTTCTATGACTTAATAAGCTATTTTTCAAAGTTCTTTCATGATTTCAAGAATAATCATAGTGGTATGCATTGCATTTTAAGAATGTATTTAAATGTAAGTAACTTCACTGATTTGTTTTGACTGCAAACACATTTGAAATTGCTCTGCACTTGTGTTCTGTCTCGCACCCACGATCTCCACACAAATAACCTCCCAGCTTGCTCCATTACTCCTTTGAAGTTTCTGCTTCAATGTTACCCTTTCAGACAGGTCTTTCCTAAGTATTTTCATCTGAATTAAAAACCTCTCTGCCACTTACAACCCTCCCTAGTTTTCATCCTAGCACTTACCACTACCTGACAATATACAATATAGCTTTATTCACTCTGTTCTCTTTCCAAGCATAAATTCCAAAGTAAGTATTTTGTTATTGATTCTCCAGACAATATAGTAACTGAATGAAAACAGGACAAGAGGACAAAATTTGGATGCTGAATTGATTGAAACTAAAGTATCAGTATAATCTTTTTTGAAGAATTTATGACATTAATCAAAATCACTACATCCAATGACAAACCTTTTTTTGAAAAAATATGAATACTGATTCAAACATATTTGAAAACCAATGATTAGTATGCCAAATGTATAAAAGTTCCAATTTTAAATGATGAGGCATAATAAAACTATTCTAATGAAATGATACTTCTCATAATTCAAGAACATTACCTTACATGGAAGCAATTACTTCATTATTACCTGAAATGATGTCTGTTTATTGGACAATATATTATGTGACATAAAATAAATGTTAACTACTTAAGAGTTCATTTAGTTTAAGTGTGAAAAAAAATTATTTCAATACAATTTAGTGAATGTGTAATTTCAAATAAACAAAATAAAACAAAGGATTATAAAATTATGGGGATTAGACTAGTATTAGTGTTAACATAGACAAAAAGCTAACCCACTAGCTTTGACAACCTTGAAATTGATATTGAGATTTTCAACATTTTTGAGATCTGCAAAAGTTTGTTAGGTGGAAATTTATAATTTTGCATTATCTTGATTTTGAAATATGCTGAGTCTAATATGACAGCTGACTGAGCATCAACATCCCCGTTTCAATGAGTGAAGCCTTTCACAGAACTTTGCTCTATGAAGTTCTTCATCCACTGTACTCTGCCTACGCATTCTTAAAGATGTCAACGTACCAATCATAATGATGTACAGCATGCTACTGTAACTATTACAATATCCAACATCTGTATGTATTAAAGAACATGAATCCAACTTATACTGGTTTCAGCAAAGGGATGTGACCGCCTTAGAGAAATTACTTTCTTCAAAATAAGACATAAAATTAATACTGCATTAAAGTCTAGGACCCAATCTGATTTTATTCTACAGTTTGCTTCAGAATTGCATGCTATTATCATAGTGAATATAGTGTATGATCAATTAAGAAAAATGTTTACAATAATAGTGACAAAGATAGGCATGACACGATATTATAATCTAAATGTTTAAAAATTTAAATGAAAAAACAGTTAAATGTTAACTCTGCACATTGACATTTATGTGTATATACAGGAAATGTATTTTTTCTTTAATTTATGTACATATTTTCTACAATGAACAACTGACATATACAGAGTCAGAAATAAAAGAAAATAGAAACATATGTCTGTCATTATAATCTAACAAATGTATTCTTTTACGGCTAACATGCAGCATGAGAGCTAGAAAAATTAATTTTCTGTTAAGCAGGTACTGTTAAAATATTTTACTAGTTAAGTCAAACTACTGCACTATCATTGAGGGAAAAAAATCGGGGGCAAATGAGGAGAAAGTATAACCACATGGCTGATCTCATATGCTCAAATGCTTACAAACTGAAAAATTAGAAAGTCATCAAATAAAACACGCCTCCAGCCAGAGATATAACCCAGCAGCATAAGCGCCTGCCTGGCAAGTGCAAGGTCCTGAGGCCCAGACCTGGTACCAAAGAAAAACTGTAAAAATTAAATTAAATTAAATTAAATTAAATTAAATTAAATTAAATTTAAAAACAACAACAAAAAATCCCTACTTTAAAAAAATACACCTATGATCTTCCTATTTTTGCTTTGTTTACAGGACAAGCGTATACTTGATATTAAGTACTAACGAAACAAAGTACAACCTCTCTCTCATTGTACTTGACAATATAGATTTAATAGACAATTCAAAACTTTATTCTTTAATTAGCAAAACCTCATTTACTTTCATTTCTAAAGTTCTTTCAATAGAGGTAACTGAGCTTAGATTTTTTATTATACATACATATAGACTATGAGTATATTCTCACTTGTGTAGAGTCTACTATACATGATACCTGTAATTGCTTCCAGCTCTTGTTTCTGCTACATGTTTGGCAGTTCCAAGCAAACTTCTCTCTAAAGGATGGTCCAATTAGCTGAGTTGTCCACTGGCTCTGAATGATGTCAAGTTTCAGACTGTGGGTTTCTCATGTATTGATTTAGCCAGTGTGTCCATCCTCTGTGATTCAGGCTATTTCCATTCCTCCTGAAATATCCTATTTATGAAATTTCTAACAGCCTCCCCTCCTGACTCATAAAACTAACAGGTTAGCACTGCACAATTTCATGCTGAATATTCTCTAGTGATTTCCTGTATGTTAACTTTATTTCTTAAACTGAAAACTTCTTAAGGGCTTAGATTTAATTTATCCCTCTTTTGTTGTGTACAATGGGAGTTCCAAGACCTACAGAGGCTAACAAGCTCTAAGATTAGCAGATAAAATTAATCAAGACTTCTGCATAAAAGAATTGGAGAACACTGATAAGGCGGTTGATCTCCTGATTTTTTTTTTTTCTAGCATTGAGGATTGAACCCTAGATCTTATGGAGGTTATTCAAGCCCTCCACTGCTGAGCTACATTCTTAAGAACTTGCAATTATTTTAAAATCAGAAAACAATATATATCAGAAAATAAACTCAGAACAGAAATGCATCTGTCTTAATTATAATAGAAGAAATTACAGATGTTTTCACAAAAAGTAAAGCCTGAGACACAGACATTTAACATGAGGTTTTTGAGAAAGCAGAGCAAAGGAGTGAACAAGACAAAAAACTTACAAAGCCAGAAAATGTATGGACACGATTAAAGGGCAAATATTAGGAATCACTGAAACATATTTTACATGGATAAAACCCTAGAAGTTCTTATTGTTAGCAGATAGGTACAAAATGAATTAGGTAGAAAAAAGCAATGCTGGTTTTAGAGTGGGAAAGAATGTAAATAAATTAACTCAGATGCAGTAAACAAAATTGCTGTTGTAAAGCAGGCAGCCTAATTCACTTAATGAGCAGAAGATGAGACTTGGGATATATGGTTTTGATGTGGTTAGATATCACTTAACTGTCCACTGTGCTATTACATTCCCAGTTCAAATGTCACACTCAGGTTGACTAATTTGTTAGCTTTAAATTCACTGATACTAATTCTGAGAGCTTAGGGGGAGGCTCTTAAGGAGCTGACTCTTTCAGGAATCCAGCTATGAGGCAAGGCTAGGCAATGGGAAGATGAGCTAAATACAAAAACTCCTGAACATCCTAGTCAACAATACTCAAGTGCTACATGGTTCTGGGACACAAGGAACCTGGAGGAAGCAAAGATTACTCTGTGATGTCAACAGAGCAACGGGGACAAACGTGACACCTGAATGAGAGGCCAGTTGGGAGAAGAGCTCACTGCACCGCTCCACCCCTTACTTCAGACAGGTTATGCTTAACATTTTTACCCTACTGCACTGTGTGTAATTTCAGGGAGTTGAGATAAACTTCACTGAAGCTGTGGTCACCAGCAACGAATTGAGAAGGATCTTGATTTCTGGTACTAGAATTTCTAAGTCTGACTGAATGGTTTGGTTTTTCATTGATTCCTCTCTACACAATGGATAGTTTCTGTACGGATAATCTCAAAAGTATTCTTAATGATATTATTATGCATTGACAAATGATCTCCAAATTCAGTAAAACTCACTTTATGCTAGGGAGCAGGGCAGTAGCTGGAGGAGGAGAAAGCCGAGGAGGAACATCATACTCTTCATTTCCTAGGTGACCATTGGAGAAGACCTGCAAGTAAATCCAATGGTTACTTTCCAAGATGGTAATTTGTGGAGCCTCTGAAGGTAGTAACTCTAGGAACTTAGAAGCAATTATATAATTTCAGTTTATTTAAAACAGTTAAATGTAATACTATTTATTTAAGTCAGAAACACCATAGTAATGATTTAAACACTACCTAAAACCATAGCAGGTTGTATGAAGAAAAGATACAATAATTCTTAGCATAGTTGAGAAGGTAACACTATGGTTTATAGAAATTAAATACAGAAAATCAAGTAAATAGTAAAATTTCCCAAATGTGACCAGTTCCTATGGAAAAGATAGAGATTAGGTGAAGGGAAAAGCAGCATTGGTATGATTCTTATTTCCTTTCTTTCTAAATAAAAGTGTTATAAATGATCTCTTTAGGGTCAACAGAACACTCTAACTTCCTGCTATAACAGTCTAGAGGTACTATAAGAAATGCTTTTGTGCTTTCAAGGTTGAAGTTTCAGGGCTACAACTAGATCTTTATCTGGCTCTCATTACATAAAATTAAATTTCAGTTGTTGAGCACCACAAACCATAACTCTTAACTTGCTCATAGAGGCATCAAAGAATGCCAGTATTTAATCACTGAGAATTAGGAAACTCTGATTTCCAGGTTTCTCAGTCACACTACAGGAACCATCTGTATAACTCTTCTTTTTCGACAACCTGAAATTAGCACAAATTAAAAGGGTGGAAATGAGAGAATCACTTTGCAAAGGCATAGTCATAAGGACAGACTAAATACTTGTTAAGATCTGTAAGCAACCACTAGATTTTTTTTAGATCTCTTTTGTCCACTTTTATGAATTCATGTTCAAAAGCAGACTGCTATTGGGGCAAAATTTATGAAATGTAACTAATAGTCCTAGATAATTCAATCAGAGATCAACTTTTCCTCTTTTACAATCCTAAAATGGTACTGGAGCTTTAAAATGCAAAAGTGAAAAGGTCACAACTCACCTATCAACTGAAAATAAAAATGGAAACAAGTTTAAAGAACACATCTGAAAATCATAAAATCTCATTTTATATTATTAAAGTTTTACTTTAAACCCTAAATCCTAGGCTTCAGTTCAGTTTCTCTTTTTCAAATCTCCTCTCATATTCAATACACTGCTGCTACATCAGAACAAAATACTATCTTTAAATGAAACCATTTTTATTATGAGTTTTTTACTACGGGCTAAATAATGGAATGTAGCAGTCTTTTGAACTTTGCTAGAAATGAAAAAACTTTCTAATAGATACAAATCATTGCAAAGTTCAATGAAATCCTTCAGAATAAAAATGCCTTTTAACTGACAAAACACTGTTGTCAAGCTACAAATGTTCATTACCATAATGAGCACTTGAAGTCACTCTTAATTGGCATTCTTGGCAACATACTAGAGCATGTACAACGTTAAGAGATCTGCAATCAAATCTCTTTAATGCTTCTATCACAAATACATTTAAAATTCATTCTCAAAAACAAAATGTAGATTTTTATATGCAGTAATTTGTTCTTTTAGGAAAAAGTACCTATATAGGTAGTTAATACCATTTCAGTAAAAACTAAAGGGCTAGAAATATTTTATTGTAGATTCTAATTTAACAATAAGCCAATCAAAATTTTATAATGAAGACATTAAGAACAAATCTGAAAAGAAATACCAATACACACCAACACCCATGGATATTGGAAATGTTTTCATCTCACACATTAGGTAAGTGGAGAATAGACACAGTAATAATATACCCAACAAAATCTTTCTATGTATTATCACTAAATTCCATAAAGAGAAGTCACAAAGGCAATGGAGTATATTACTGATAAAACCACAAAGCAAAGTTAATAAGGTAACTCATTCTCTGGGAGGGCAAAATCTAAAGAAATTAAAGAACTTAATTCCTTATTTTATGAAACAATCAATATGCTTTAAAGTACAAATAACACATTCTCTAATTGTTTCCTTAATACAGTTATTGATACACACAACCTAAGATTTCTGCTGACTCTGAAATGTCACAATGTCTTTTCTGAACTAGTCATTTGGTGACTGCTATCTACAGCTATTTCCCTTATTTTCATCCATGGAATTACACTCCATCTGGAGAATTCATGCCACATTGAATCTCTTTCAGAAAAAAAGATGCTTTTAAAATTATTTTATAGCACATTTCTTCATGTGATTTATACAGTGAAGGGTTACAAGAATACTGGCTGCTGCTTGGCTTAGATTTAGTTACGAAAAAAGGCATTAACGACTTTCCTTTGGTATAACCAGAAAAAACTCTCAGCAACTGTATGTAATTTGTTTAATGGCTGATCTTTCTACCAGGGGTGGCCAACATACATTCTGCACACTCTTCTACTCCTTTTCTGAATGAAGAGTTTCGAAATGTCTTGGGACCCATATAAAATATGCAATACAGTTGAGGACATAAGTGAAAAATTTTTGTATTTTTTAGCATTAAAGATAGTGGGAGGCACAGGTTGGACATGGCTTTATTTATTATTAAATATGTACTGAGGCTTAAAAATATGCATCATACCTACCATACATGAAATTCATTAACAGGTCTTTCCTAATTAATAGACTGAGACTATGCGACTGTTCAAATAGCATCTAAATGTGCAGGTACTAAAGTGATGATCATACTTCTGTTCATCTGAAGTGATCATTTCTATTCTTGATGGTGGCTGGAGAGTGAAATTTAACCTCATGTTATTTTCAATTCCATATTCCCATTTTATTCACTTTATCAAACCAGACATCGTTTTAGTTGCCACTCTGAAGGGGTGAAATACATCACAACCTTATGAACTAAAAACAAATATTTTATTTTCTTTATAAATTTGAAAAACATGTTTACAAATAGTGGAAAACAGTAGTTTTTTAAATGTATGGACTGACAGTATCAACTGAGACAGTTCACACTGTAACTTTACTGACATAACTGGGAAACATGCTTTTGCCTCTGCCTTCTCTGCCTCCTGTCTCCAAACTATCACAATTCCACTGAAAATGCTAATGCCTCAACCTTTTAAAATTGTGGCACTGATCATATTATTCCTCTGAAGAAGAAACAAAAAGACCTGAAAAGCTCTTTCCTACAAAATTAAGATAACTTCCTTTAAAATTCAAAGAGCTTGTTAATTGGTTTCCACCTATTGCCACACTTTAGCTCACTGGCCTCTTCTCTCTACCTGTCTAGTGACCTATCTTCCACCCAAAACTGACTTCCTGTCACTGTATGTATTTTCACACTTTCATGCTTTTCCTTCCAGTCATGCCTACCAAAACACCAGCAGCAACAGCAGCTGCAGCAGCTACAACAACAAACAAGACAGCTGCCTACCTTTAAATGTCTGTAGCCAGTGACACTTTGCTTCGTGAAGCATTCTTTCTTCCTTTTTCCACCCTGCCTTTCAGTGTTTTTCTTTCTGGGGATCACATATACTCTCTGGATAATTCTCCCATGCACTGCCTCTTACATTTATCCTCACTAGGCTCTGCTTTATTCACACTTGTATTCCCTACAGTGTCCTGAGCGCTCTCAGTACTGACACAGTCAGTACTGAGGGACTGAAGGGATAGATTATCAGATTAGGTCAAACAGATAATAAGTTTATTGGAGGTTTAGGTTAGTGGGAAAAGTGCCACCTGGGTTGCATAATTTATTGTAAATCTAGGTTATTCTAGACTTTAATTATGATGTTCGAAATGCATTCTTATGACTCAGATATTATCCAAAAAACTGAAGGTTAAAACATTTGGAATCTTGAAATATCGAGAAAACAAATTAATTCTGTGAAAACTTTATCGCTATTAAGATTTTTTTATTTTACAAAATGCCAAACAAAAAATCTTTTGCCCACCTTATGCATGTAACTCTCTCCAACAACACACTATCCAAAAAGTATCCCTATATTTTGTACTTCACCATGAGATTAGAAAAGAAGCCAGGGAATACAAAAGGCTTGTTTTCTGAAAGACAGTTCTTGAGATTCATAGATTAGCTTAAGGTCATTCATATAAACACGTGCCTCTTTGCCAAAAGTGCAAAAGCCACAGTTTCAGAAAGACAGCTCATGTGACCCTACTTATCTAGCAGCATCTTCAAGAGATTATTATACATAAGGTCATGCTGAAAACAATGTCAGTGTCAGTAACATGATAAGATAAAGATATTTTTTTTATCATGTAAGGAACAGCAGACTCATTAATCTCTCAAAGGGAACAATTAATGATAGCTGGGTACAATGTTTATATCTAGAAGTAAGTAAATTACTTTCAAGTTTTTACTCTCATTTTAAAACATTTAGTGTAAATATTTTCACCTCAAACTAATAATAATAAATATCTACTCAATGAGGGATTTGAAATATAGAGAAAAACAAATAATTCTGTGAAAACTTTATCACTATTAAGATTGTTTTCCTTATGCATGTAACTCTTTTATGCAAAAAACAGGTTTGAAAAGTGGCTAGAATCTTAGAGAATGGAAACACTGCTATAAGAAACAAATTTCTTAGCAATACAAGAAGACAAATAAACCTGGTAACTCTTAGCTTATAGAGTCATACTGAAATTAAGGTGTCACATTAGCCAGCTTTTGATTGTGCAAGGTGGGTGAGAAAAGAAAAAAGGGAGTAAAAGAACAGCATGAAAAATGTTTCCACTTCATTGTAACTGCGAATTAGGGGTCTCCCCTGAAAGCGCTCTACGATTAGCAAATGAAGTAATTATAATTTAATTTGTTCTTGTTTCCTTTATTGTCTGTCTGGTGAAGATATAAATGAAAAAGGCCAGAGTTTTAGAGGATGACAGGAGCTGCATACAGAGGGTAAGACATTGGAAGATGCAAGGCCTCACCCCATTTCTAACATGTGTAGTTTCAGAAATTCCCCCTGTATTATCCCATAAGCACATTTCATTTTTAATCTTTTACAACTTACCTAAGTGTTTTTTGTTTTTTTTTTGGGGGGGAGGAGTACCGGGGATTGAACTCACAAGCTTGCACTTGCCAGGCAGACACTTATGCCATTGAACTACACTCCCGGCCCCTACGTGTTCTTTAAAGTAGAAAGATGATAACTCTAATGAAAACAACTAAATGTAGGCTATTAACCATACACTTTTACTATTTGCCCCCAAAGTACATCTGTTTATATTTAGAGAAACTGATGATCTATATAAGGATAATAAACCATCCTCCATGTATCTAAATCTCCACACTCTCTGTTCCTATAATTAAATCAAAATTACAAAGTATATACTAGGAATGAAGACTGAAAAGACTGTTTCCATTTACAATTTTCACTAAAATATCAGTCTTTAAAAAAACCAAGTCATTTCCCATTCCTCTTTATCCTTTCTTCTTTACTTATATGTGATCCACCATCTAAAACTAATACTCTTCTCAAAGGAAAAATATATAAACAGGAAAAATGTATTTTTCATCAGCTAAAGACAGTGCTGCCAAGATAACAACAAAATTTGACAGTCTGCACCCTTTCTAGGCACCCTTCTCCTTTAACTTCTTCTTCTCTTGGCCCATCTACTACCAACCCCAAATCCAGCACATAGCCATGCTTTTGCCTCTTGGCTTAAGTAGTATAACAAAAGCAACCAAGTTATTGCATGCTTACCAAGGATGTATCAGAAACTATGCTAAGAGGAGTGGGAAAGAGTAGTTAATTTTTCTCTTTAAGACAATTTTAAATGAAAATATCAGCGGTTACAACTTATTCTGATGCCCCGTCTGACAGTTATTTTGATTCTATTCACAAATAAAGAGATAAGGTAAGTTAGGTAGTTGGAGGCTCATCAGTCTTTTAGATATCAAGTATTATTAGTACCCCATTTTGTAAAGGAAGGGAAATAAGTGGGGTTATGGTAGGTGAAGGTGAAAGAAGCTGCTCACAGTCACAAAACCAGGAGCAAGAGGTGTGCTCCAGGTCTAATCCCAGAGTCTGGTAACAAACTTCACCCCAGAATCATAGAAACAGAACTGCAGGATCTATCGTAGGTAGACCTGGTGCAATGACAGCTGTTATCTAAAGTTAGCCTCTTATGTCTCCTAACAAAATGAGAAGGGGAGTTTGGCCTTTTCTACTTATGCAAATAGTGATACTCCCTATGGTCTTATTAAAGTAGAACCACTTTTCCCCTATAAAATTAATAAAGGTGGACACACAGTCTGTTTTACAGAATTAAATTCATTAACTATATATAAATCTGTCCTTAAAATCTACCTGAGGAATCTTAGAAGAAATCTAATTTAGTTGAAATGTCAATTTTAGTTGTAACATGAAATTAACTTTAAGAATGTAAGCATTGCAATATTAATAAACACATGAGATTAGACATTAAGAAATATTAATGAGGATACTTTAGAACTAAACAAGATTTGAGTTAATAAAATAAAATCCACACATATAAGAAACTGCCATCCCAATTTTTGAAACGATCGTATTCCTTAAAAAGTTAACAGCCAGTGTTCTAGGGATGACAAGACAGTCATGTATTAACATTAATACATTATTTCATATTTGCTAACAGAACCCTGACATAGAGGCCTTTAATGAACTCTGATCATTATATTTTTAAGTATTTCTGAAGTTCACTCAAAAATGCAAGGTGTGATTTAAAAAATAATAAAGGGGGCTGGGGATTTAGCTCAGTGGCTTAAGCACCTGCCTTGCAAGCGCAAGGTTGTGAGTTCGATCCCCGGTACCAAAATAAATAAATAAAAATAATAGGCTGAGTGCCACCCAACAGAAAGGCGGCAAAGTCTGACATGAGCAGCAGCATGTTAAACTTTGGTAATAGTGTGTGACAGGTTTCAACTTCTTTGGCACAAAATGTCGGTTGTGTGTTTTAAATGTGCAGTAAATCATGGACCATGAGTCCATATCTTTGGTGTGATCCTGTGCTTCAGATTCCAGCTTTTTAAGAAATATGGCAGATGAAAGTTGGATCTTTGGTATGATCCAGAGAGTTCAGAATTTTCAGTGGAAATCACTCAGTTCTCCTTGTGCAAATGAAACACATACATCAAGATTCAGTATCAGTGTGATACTGTGGTTTTTGACATTGATGGAATTGTGTGAGTTGAGTTTGTATCCAACAGCACTATGGTGTTGCTGAATATTTTAAGGGCCTATAGTTTAAGAAAGATGTGTGTGGAAAACTGCCTGAGAAACAGGCAGTTTCATCCTCCATTACAAAAATACTCTGAGATATATCACTTCTAGTAAGGCTATGTATATCAACTAAAAACTTTATGATGTGTTCTCATCCACCTTATTCACCAGATCTGGCACCATGTGACTTCTGGCCCTTCCCCAAGTCATAATGACCACGAATGGTAAATGCTTTGAACTGATTCAGGACATCAAGGCAACCAAGACAGTGCAACTAAAGACATGAAAGAGGACTTTGAGAAGAACTGCTTCATAAACTGGCACGCATGATGGGTTAGTGTGTTAAAGCAAGGGGAACATTTGAGAGGGGTTAATGGCAATGTGTCTTTTATGGTAAGAATATTTTTAAAATGGTAACACTCATTATATTTTACAATCACACCTCATATCCTGTAGACCTCACATGCTTAAGTCTAATCAGTCCACTCGTGTCAGAGCTTGCTCCTAAACTCTACTCAAGTGTGATCATGCAGCAATGAATAGTGGCTGAAGGAGAAGAGTCAATTTTTCCAGTCAGGATTCTACACTGTAAAAAAATTCTTCTGACGACAGGCACTCCAATGTTATAGAACATTACCAAATTGCTTTTTTATTTACAATCATATTTAGGTGACTATCAGAAACTTGTAGAGATCCTCAAAGTAGGTGAGAATGAAGCTATGAGTGGGTCACTGGCAGTCACAGCAAACCTGCCCTTTTTTCCTTGTCTAGCAGGCTGCAACTGCAGAGTTCCATTCTTCCTATCAGGCTGCCTTTGAATATCACTTATATACAGCTGTACTGATTATTTCATTATATAAATTTTCATTGTCACCGTAATTATGTGTGCACGCACACAGGAGAACTAAGTACTTTGATTCCTGCATGCGTTATAAGATTAACTGATCAAATGACCATTTAAGAGCAGCAGAAATGAAATTCCTTTAATATTGCAATTCTCAAAGAGGAAAAACCTCCTGCAGTAAAGAGAGATCCTAATGGTCTGACTGTACACACAGAAACATGAAAGCAAACAACAGAAATCATTACAGTACAACACATCTTTGCTTAGGGGACCACCAAGTCATTTACATTCCTACTTATACATATAAATGATAGTTGAGATATCCTTCAAGTTAGAACTTAAGCTTGAAAATCTCAGTTTCAGAAATAAGGAACTTACTAAAAGGAAAGACAAGCTTTGAGATTTTGCTGCTGTTGTTTTGATTTTTTGAGATAGGGTCTGGCTAGGTAGTTTAGGGTAACCTTGAACTCACTATTTAGCCCAGGCTGGCCTCAAACTGGTGGTGATCCTCCTGCTTCAGTCTCAAGACTGCTAGGATTACAGATGTGCAACAGCATGCCTTGCCACATTTTATAATTTTTAACATCATTGCCTCAAGTATAACCACCCCCCCTCACACGACTTTTCAACTTTGATAGAACTGGGAGAATGAAAAAATGAAAACACACTGATTCTACTATCAAATTATTCAGTTATTAATGGGAAAAATCTTGGCAAATGAAATAAGGACGGTGAGATAAATCTCTGGCAAATTATCTAGTGCCCACATATTAAAATTAAATCATTACTTAGAATATTCTTACTGGTTTCTTTTAAGATCAAGTTTTAATGAGCTTCTGATTATTTATAACTTAGAGATAATTAAAGAGCAGTGGGAAGAGAACACTGCCCAGCCATTCCGGCTACCTCCTATCAGAAGGGCTTCTGCATAAGCAGGCTCCTCAGCTTGCACTCTGCGTGCTGCGCTGTGCATTTCTTACCTTGGCTCCTTCAGACGGCAAATCGTGGCGTTTGTGTTTCCTCATCAGCACTGGGTCAGAGCCCATTCTACTGTGCCTCCCGTTTACACTGGAGCTCGCGGTGATTCCGGGCTTCGGGGAGCCGTCCCCCAGGATGCGACATCCCAAGGAAGGATGGGTCCCGAAAACCTCCCGAGGGCACCAGGCTTCGAGAGGCACGGGCTGCTCCCTGGACGGCACGCCCTCTGCAGGCGGCAGGTGCCGGCTCAGTCGGTTTTCGGGCGCGATAGGGGGAGGGCGCTCGGGCGGAGGGGGCGGGGGCTCCCGTAAGAGGGGCGGGGGCGCCGGGAGCGGCTTATCTTGTTTTCTCACCATGCAAGGAGAAGACTGCGGGGGTACGAGAGAAAATACAGAACACAATCAAGTAAAAGGGTGCACTAGGCGTTAAGGATCCTACATCAATATATTAATGAACTTTCTAAACCATACAGAGGCATTATTATATTTCTGTCATCTTTTAATAAGCTTTTTAAAAAAACTGATGAAATATTTACATATATTTCATTATATTTTTTGTAGAAATGAGCATTAAACACAAACAGTATGTTATATAGACTATACAGGAAAAAAAAACAGAAAATCAAAATTAACTGACCACACTCTTACCAATAATTTATTTTTGTACTTTTCCTTTACTTAGGAGAGACAGAAGAAATTCATCAAAGTTGTTGCCACTGCCTTACTTTTTAAAACAGAAACTAATACTTGTAGAATACTTGTAATACTTGTGGAAGATTGTTTTTCAAAAAATTTTCATTTTCATCATCATAGTACAGTAGAACAGATATGGGGCAAATTTATTCCGATTATTAGTCATCACAAGAATTCAGAAAAATGGCAATTAGCATTAGAGAATTGTATGAAATTTTTTTAAAAATCTGCTTTTTACAGGGAAATATCAAAGTATGTATTTCTAAACTGAATCTATGTACTTTTCATACTTTGTGGGTCTGTGCTACTTGGGATTGAACCTAAGACATTTGCACTAACATCCCCAGCCCTTTTTATATTGTTTTATTCTGAGACAGTCTCCCTAAATCACTAAGCGGCACTAACCAGGCTCAGATTTACAATCTTATGGCCTTAGCTTCTTGGATTGCATGCATACACCTCCTTGCTGCTTAGCTTTGATTTTTATTTCCAAGGTTCATCTGATGAATGATTTGAGCCTTTAATACTAAGAAAAGTCAGAGAAAAAGGAATGTGTTGCATGTTTATATGATTCTAAGTCCTATGCTAGTAAGTCTTCACATGAGCTTAAAATCAAATTATAAGATAGGAAAAGCAAATACTACTAAATGTATTGTACTTCCTACTAATATTAGACTATAAAGTATATTACCAAATGGAATTAGTTTTTTAACTCTTATATTTAATAAAGCAAAATAGTAAATATGCCCTTAACAAGTTTGGAAAAAACAATACATTAAGACTAAAACAGACTGTGGGCTTAAATTTACAGTTAGAATTATGTCTTTAATATTAAACAGTAATGTAATTACTTTGCAAATATTGTAACTCCTTGTAATTAATTCCTCTAGGTATAAAAAGTACATATAATTCTCTCTTGTGAGTCACCTTGAACATGGGCAATAATTTATTATACCTTAAGCCCTTATGCAAATATACTCCCCCATTACATTTTTCTTGTCATGACATGAAAACGAGAATAAAATATCATTTGATAACAGTATGCAAATTATTTTAATACATATAATGACCTTTTAAATCCATTTTACAGAATGACTAGACATATCCTGCTATTTATTTTAACAAATTAGGAGGCCACAGTTATGTCCTCTTTCTGAAGAATTATGCAACTTTTATAAAAGAAATATGATACCTGGAGCACCATAAAAAATGATAAACCATCAAAATTACTAATAAATAATGAAAACACACAAGGAGTCAAGTAATATGACTTAAAAGAACCCGAGTAATTAATAGCTGTCACATGTAGTGTTTCTAATGAAACTGATTTACCTTTGGTGAACCCGTTGGGCTGCCACAGGGAGACCGTACTATGCCTTTCTGAATCAAATCCAGGCGAGGAGGCACAGGTGGCAGGCTGAGGTGTGGGATCTGGAGTGGGTCTTGCTGGGGTTTTCTTCTCTGAGCAAGGGGAGAGGATCCTGGGGATGTGACCGGTGAGTTCTGCCGGTCAGTGCACTAGAAAACAAGAATAATGTTGCTGTCATTTAAGATGCAGCACGTACATCTTTCAGTTAAGAGGGTGTCCGGTGTGGGAAAGCTTTCTGCTATTGTACATCTGTGAAAATAAATTGCAATGATGTGGGGAGCTCATATTACTCATATCCTTATATGATTATGATTATGATTGATAGCTTTCTTCCACACATTGCCAAAAGGGCACAGGAAAAAATAACAGCATAGTGCAATGCATATAGTAGAATGCAGATGTTCTACAAGAAGTTCGTCTGTATTTTACGAGACCAGGAATACATAATGCAGTAATGCATATTGCTATTGATTATCTAGATTATAATATTTTCTTAAAGCACTGTACATTCTATAACTTAGAATTTTTTTTTGTTTGTATGAAGTATGCATCTAGTGCATGGTCTGTTCTCCTATACACCAATTAAAATAACTATATGTTTAAAATAAGTTTAAGATTTTTATTACATTTTCACATGGAAAATAGATCCTCAAGTTAAATGCTTTTCTTAAAAATATTTAAGTCTAAGAAAGGATGTAACTGTTAAAAACTGATGTTTTTATACTACTGTAAGTTTTCATACTTGTCATAGATCAACTAGCATCAAAAAAACTAGTGAAAAGTAGTTTGACTTATGTATATGCAACATTTCCCAATTTGGAAGTTCTGGTTTGTGTATGTGTTATAACATCCATAACCTGATTGTGATTTAGTGTAAAAGCCTTATTAGGACACATGAGATTCTGCTCTGAAATTCCAGGCAGTTTCTACCTCAAGGTAAGTTATTAGCTCTTTAAAGATTAGGCTTGATTTTTATAACTTATTACATTAACCTATCATGCTTTGATTCTTTGCCATCTCCCTAATTACTTATCTTTAAAAAAGTTGATATTATAACAAGACAATTTAAATTCCAGCAACACTGTCAAATATTCAATCATTCTGTCTTTATCTGAGATGCAGCAGTAACTTGTATCACATCTGTATTGTTATATTGCTCAATACTTTTTTCTTAATACATGTAACATAATGATTTCCTATTTTTTTAATCTAATGTTCTTTTTGTGCTCTAAGATTACATCTAGGTTGCTAAATTCATTTTAGTCATCATGTCCTTTTAGTTTCCTCTTAACTCTCTCAGCTTCTTATATACTCATTATTTCTGATAATCCTGTCAGCTTTTGGAATATGGGGGAAATATTGTATATAATGTCTCCTTATTGGCATCTGTGTTATATTTCTCCAATGTTTAGATCGGGACTGTAAGTTTTTGGGAAGAGGAATACAAGAGCAAATAGCTCTTTAGAGCACACCTTATCAAGTGTTCACATTATGAATATGATTTGTCACTGTTAAAGTTGACACTGATTATCTGCCTGGGTTATTATTGTTTATTATAGGTTTCTTTACTGTCAAGTTTCTTTTTATCCTCCTTTGCATGATACAGTCTTTGTAAGGAAGTCATTGGACATCCCATATTTAAGAAGGAGTTACTTTCCCCTTCATAAAGGCTTCTAAAAATATGTTTGTGCTATAAGGTATATAAGGTATATGTCCCAAAAAAGAAAAAAAAAAAAAAAGAAGCATTATAATAAAAAAAAGTACCTGTACTCCAGCAGCACTATAGCTAGGACATGGAATCAACCAAGTGTCTATCAAAAGATGAATGGGTAAAGAAAATAGTATAAATACAAAAATGGAATATTATTCAGTCATGATAATAGTATGCAACCCTTTCATTTGTAGTGACATGGATAAAACAAAAATAATAGACACAAAAAAGACGTACCTTATATATTCCTAATCACATGAAGTAGATTAGGAAAGTTAATCTTACGTAAATAAAACACAGGATAGTTGTCATTAAAGGATAGGTAGGGAACAGAGATAGCATTTGGGTAGTGGATACCAAGACATAGTTAAAAAAAGGAATTAGTTCTAGTGTTCTGAAGCACAATAGGGTAACACACGTTATGATAACTATATATTCCAAAATAACTACAAGAGAGTAATTCTAGGTGTGCAAACGAATACAAATTACACATGCTTGAGGATATGGAAATGCTAATTACCTTGATTTGATAATTTCATATTAAACAATTGAATTATTATCCTATACTCCTGTACAAATATTATCAATTAATGTTAAAACCAAAAGGATATAAATAAATTTCAGTGACCAAACAGAAACTTCAAACATGCCTCACAAATGCCCCAATGTCATAGCATTGATAAAAAAAAAAAAAAGTAGTCTTTCATGATTGGTACCAAATTACTTGAAATCAATAAAATTATGCATAATTTTAGAATACAATTTTAGGATTTCTCTCTTAGTAATCCCATGATTCTTCATCTACTTCTTAGCTTGCTATGATATGTTTACAACACTGTTTTCTATTGTTACCAAACTAAAAAAGTTGAATCTCCAGTCTTAAACTGTTTTAATGCAAGCTAATGATTGTCAAATTACAATTCTTGCCAAAATGTCACAAGGCCTCATACAGACATAAATCTCCATCTTCTGGAGCTACATCAATCCTCAAGTAGTCAAATGCAGAACAGAAAGCCTTTGTGATTATAAAGTCACTGCAGACTAGGAAGTATCACAGGTTATCTGACCCCCCACTATCCCCAATAAAATAAACTACACACACTGAGAACTAGCAAAACTGTTACTTATTATAAATGGTCTGTTAATCTGGCTACTATCCTTTATAAAGAAAATAAAAAAGCAAAGCTATTCTTGAGAGAATAGCCTCAGAACTATTTTTTGTATTAATAAAGAGTACACAGGACTTCTTTTTGTTACATGTAGATACACTCACAAACTGCAAAGAGTACTACATGGAACTTAAGAGTCTTCCAAGCAGTTTTTCTCTAAGTATTTTTCCACTTTTCTCATCTGAAACAGGACACAGAATTCTTACGGAGCCGACAGCCAGCACTGCCATTAGAACTTGATGTTTGCCCTGGAATGCATGAGTGACTCATATTTAAGCAGTTGCCATATTCCATATTATACTGCACAAGTATAACGAAAATCCTGTATCAGATACTCTACTCCATGGGAGACTGCTGTGCTCCTCTCTTCTGAGCAAAGAACAGCTTGCCAGGATCTCTCCCTGACCTCTCCTTCACCCTGTGCACTGCAATATGCAGAGCCTGCTACCTTGAAACAAATGTGTGTTTAACTGACTAAAAGAATGTTATCCAGTCCGGCCAAGGCAAAGATAGCAAAGATGAGAACAGCCTCTGTGTGGACAGCTGGAATGGAAGCTCCAGGGAAATTCCTGGGCTTAAACCTGGGACAGCATCTCAGCTGAGGCCTTGGGACTTAGAAACAATTACACCTTCCTGGCAGTAAGGGTGCGAGTCTTATACATATCAAAACTATCTGTACATTGCTAACTGGAGGCCTCTGTGCCTGGCAGGTTACAAAGTTTCTTCTCCCTTTGCACTCTGCCCCTAATGACCCCTTACCACCCCCCTCATTGGTACCAATAAAAGCCATGAATTTTGGACACAGAGCCTTTTGTTCTGCAGAGAACATTGGGTCATCCCAGAGCTCCTCAACTGCTGAACTTTTTCTCTGTCTTTCTTCACTCTGTGCCATACTACCAGGTGGATTAGAATGATACCCTCTGTGGGGGTTTCGGCACTAACCAATTTGTGTGGGAACCAAATAACCTTAAACTTTTAGACATGAAAAATCAGAAGACATTCTGAAACTTTGTGAATGTAACTGGAAAGCAGATCTTGCTTAGCACAATTCCTACTGTCTTCTAAAGGTGATTACACCTTCTGAAAAATCAAATTCATTTTCACTACTGATTTGTCCAGTATTTCTTTCAAGCACTATCTTCTCCATTCTAGATAAAAATGCAGATTTAATGTGTAAATATGTAACATATATAGAACAAGAGCATTTATTTAAATTTAAAAAACTTTTGGATAGAATATTTTGATACTTATTATATATTCAAGATGGCAAAAAAAAAAGATTGGAATGTGAATTTTATGTGATGCTAACTACCAAGCTAACTTCCAATCTCAACTAATTATAAAGAACAATAATTTTTTAAGAAAACAAGAATGAATATATATATAGTTTTTTTGTTTTACAAACAATATTTAAATTGTTGCTAAAGCCTTAAAATGCTGTGTAGTCTTGTTAGAAACACCACCTATTGGCACTGCTACTGGCAGATTATAGAAGAAGGATAATCTATTTCAGAGTTAACAGGGTAATAAAATTGAACAATGCATTATAAAATAGCAGTGAAACATTTAATTTTTATTTGAATGCAGTTAGAAATACTATTTTGATGAGGAAGGAACGAATATAGTACAAATATATACTCCAAAGTTCTAGTCACAACTTGTTCCTTCACTCCAAAAGAATAACTGCAGCAATGATACCTTTAAACAAAAAGTGTGTCTTTGTTACTTTCTCATTGCTGGGACAAACATGCCCAAAATCCAAAAGTAAAAGGAGGAAAGGTTTGTTTTAAGCTCAGTTTGTAAAGGTTTCAGTCCACAGTCACCTGGCTCAAAGGCATGGTAGCATGGCACCATGAGGCATGGCAGAGGAGAAACAGTTCATGGCAGCATAGCAGGAAGCAGTTAAGATTCCATTCTTCTCTTCCTTTTTATTCCATCCAGGCTAAAAGTCTATTGGTTAGTGCCACCCACACCCACAATGGGTTTTCTCTCTTCAGTAAATCCATTACCCACATCCAGAACTATGCTGAGCCAATCAGTGGATGGATTCAATAACATATATCCATGACCCATGATCTAGTTACACCCAAAAGCTTCACCTACAAGCACTTGGGAAACATCTAGATATAAGTTATAATAACATCCCAAACTTGCTATTTCTTATTTTGTTCCCAAAAGTTATTCTCACTATCATATTATCAAAGCAGCAATAACATAATCAAAATAATTAATCTGATTAGAATTTTTACAAAGCATGCAAAGCCAAACAGAAATGTTTCAGATTACTTGAGGTTAATAATACTGACCATTAGGAAAATAAATAAATCAGGATTGACTTTGCCACAAATTGCTTCTATATTGTTCTCACCGTAGATAGTGCCTCAGATATAGAGTTATAAATTATAATGGGAAAAGGAGTTTAGGAACCATCTGGGCTCATAAGTTTAAGAGGATGTATGTTATCAAACTACCATAATAGATGAGTTTTACTGCTTTTGATACCCATCTCTTTACGTCTTTTCAATTTTCTCTTCATTTCACTTTTTCTCTCTTCATTATACAGAATGCATTTTTACTAAATTTTACAGTTACAAAATGTATTTTAAAAAAGACCCATATGTAACAGTTGATGATTGTTACTAATCCCAAATACAAATTTGAGTCTACTTTATACTGGTTAGCATATTAAAAAATGTCTTTAAGCCTTCATCATGAACATAAATTTTAAAGGATGTATTATACAGATGGACCACTGTTTATACAAACATCCTCTTGGCATAAACACCAATGTGTTCTAATTTTTCACTTTTATACAGTGATTTCATAAAGACCTTAAGCACATATAATTCAATTTTAAATAATCATAGGATGTTCTCAACACAAGACAAGAAACAGAAGAAAACTATAGAGAAATTAACAATAAAGCACGTAAATTACACAAAATTAATTACACAGAATTACTCATACACAAAATCATATAAGTTGAGAAAGATGAAACTATCCTTTCAAATTACAGGATACTGATTAGCATAATTTTGTCTTCACTTTGATTTGAAGTAATTCTTACTTTTTAAAATCCTAGAATTACAATTTCTTTAAGAAACAGATTATCTTTTTTGTCTTAAGTCCTTTCAAAGTCTAAAGACTGAGTCTGCTTTAATTTCTGTCTGTAGAATCATGTCTACCTACAGAACAATATGTCTGTCACACCAGCACATGTCTATCAATTTCTTTTAAATTCTTTAATACAGGTAACTAATGAGTATGTCTTTTCCAAATGGGAACTTGGGGTCCCTAGAAATATAAAGACCACATTGAATTGTTTTATGGCTATATACTCAGGATTTTTTTCCTAACCTTTAGCTTCAGGAAGTAAGTTAATGGCTATTCTTTATTTCTCTGATAAAATTGATAGAATCTTCTTGGCACTTAGAATGAAATGCAAATAATTACCATAAAGAATAGAGGGGTTAACCTTTGTAATTTTAACATAAAATCCTAAGAGAAAAGCCCAAGAAGTAAAGCAGTCAAAAGCCCATCACAGCACTCAGTAATTACTACTAATAATGGGGTACTCAATGTATTTCAGTCAATCTCCATTTTAACCACGCCTTTAAAGAATGATTTTTAAAGCTTTAATAATATCCATTATTATGGAAATGGCAAAACATTTGCTAGGAAACTTCAAGCCTAGTCAGGCTATTATAAAAACAGGACAGGAGAAAACCTTTCCAATTACTAATAAGATGAGAGTTCTGACAATCCCAGAGATAATCAAAACCAACTTTATAATACTTCTAGCAAGATTTTTGCTTAATAAACTTTCATATCTCAACAAGGTAAGATACATGTATTATTAATAAGGATGATGAGAAGGACTCAAAATCAATGTTTTTCTCTAAATGTATGACAATTAAGGAAGGCCATTTTATCATATATAATAATCTAAGTATATTTTCCTTGTTGTTAACCATTGTCTTGGTTCTTACTTCCTCATACTAATTTGTGAACATAATGGAGTATTTGAACTAGCCCACGCAGATATTATTCATAAGGTATACCCTCTGGCAACATCTAGAAACCTATCACAAAGTGTAGTTTACAACCTAAGTGACGCATGTTTTCCATTTGGAGTACCTCTACCAATTGGTCCCTTTTTGATACTAAACAAAAAGTCATATGAGGCATTTAGTAAAAGCAATACAATCATTTTCTGCTTATTCATGGTCATGCTCCCATAAGTCTCAGTCAATGGGAATTTAGGGAGAAACTCAGCATGAAATAGGAAAGTTCTCTGAATAGAGGAAATTCTATTGCATGTTTTCCTATAGGAAGAGAATAGGGGCATCTTGCTACCTAAGAATATGAGTATTTGATATGTGTGTAAAAATGAAACTGAATAGCTAAGGTCTAGAAATCTATATGCACTATAAATTAAAAGCAATAAAAAAGAGAAAAGAAGAGGAAAACAGAAACTTATACAAAGAGAAATACTGACTGGAGGAAATGAGTTCTCTTTAAGGTTTGACAGAGAAGGGATAAACAAAACAGGGTCTATTTTAAAGTAGAGTGAAGAGCCTCATACATGGCAATAACCCTAAGGGCATTGCTCTATTAAAATAATAAACCCTGTTAACTACAGAGAGTGATAATGCTTTCCCTTGAAGTTCCTTCTAATGGAAGAGACATCATCTGGCCTGTGACCAGATATCATAACTTTGAAATTTCTTTGAAGCTCCATATCTTACTTTAAACATTTACAAGAATTTTGCATCCTGATCCAAACATATGTGTGATTTTAAATTAAATGTGTGGTTCCACTTTCTTCATGCAATTCATCCTTAAATCTTACAGCAAAATGTAAGCTTCCAAAAATATGTCATATTGACTATAGTGGCTTTTTATGCCCTTTGCTTCACACAGCTGCATAAGCAATTTTGAGACGGCAATAACATAATTCAGAAATATTTCCATAAAAATGGCTGAGAAACAAGAACATTCTAGGAATTAAAGGAGTAAATTTCAGTCACTGAAATAATGCCTTCGTGTGAAATCTTTACTGCTCCTAAAATACAGGTAAAGTTGGTTTATGCAAGAGGTTACTGGAGCTCTCCTCCTTGGAGAATACTTAATCATTTTAGTTTACCTGTAGTAGAGAAAACAAGGAGACTGTCAGCTTATCTAAATCATTTAAAGCTTAAAAGACTATTTCACCTGACATGTTGACAACTTTGCTTTCTCCATGAATTTCAAACATGAAACATGGTTTTGCAGTAAATTATTTTATGTAGTCATGCAATGAAATCATAACTAGGCAGACAGTAATATATTTAAGAAAAACAAGCAGCAGCTTGCTGAATCAATACAGTTTTGATATTAATCTTCTCAAATATAATGTAAAGCACATAGATACTAATTGCAAAACTAAATTCTTAACTGAGACAAGATAGCTCCAGGGAGGACAGCTCTAACTAAGAATGATAATCAGTGTGTTACCACTAATAGTTCAGCAAAAGACTTTTCCAAGGGTTGACTGTATGTCAGGCTTTACATGGGGCTCTGAGAATGAAGAGAAGAGTAAGGAAAGCCCAGGATTTCTGACACCTGACAGGCAGACTCCAAATTCAGTGAAAGACTTGCTTTTTTAAGTATGCTCCATATTCAATTGTTGAGAACTATGCAACAAGGTCTTCACAGTCACCTATAACATGATACAGCACTTACACGAGGCAGAACTTTCTTCATTCATAAGCACGGAAGATGCCACAATTGTACATGATGAGCTTTAAGAAAAATCAGGAAAGAGATTGCAAGTAAATGTCAACAATGAATGTACACCTTAAGATGGCCTCCGTCACCACAGCTTCATAAGAGGATGGCATAAGGGGAGAGGTCAGGACTATTGGCACATGTTCAGAATAACTGTTTTTGGTTAGGTCCATCTGATGGTAAGTATCTCTAGTTGTTGCCCACTCAGTGCCAGCATTATTGTCCACCCTTCTGTCATTATTTTAAGGAAAAAATATCCTAATGTGTTTCTGAATACCCTGAAGAGGTGGAATTGGCCCCGGCTGAAATCCATGTTATACATTCTGAATGTCTATTTTTAACTTTGCTTTCACTTTTGAAAGTTTTGTCCTTATTATTCCAACATGGACTCTAGCCTTGTGGCTAGAATGTAACTTAAAAAAAAAGGTGACATCTTCCTAAAACTACTGCAACAACTCTGTAATCTATATACATAAACTCTTTCTTTCAGATCAGAAATTTTACAAAGTGTTTCTTCCATAAAAATTACTGGGAAATAATTTCTCTCATAAAATATTAAGAAAAGCAATGGTGAGATTAATGTTTTTAATTAGTCATATATATGCCAATTAACAAAAATAACATGAGAAGGATCTAAAACAAAGATAAAAGAATTCCCATGACCTCTGATCATACTTGTTTTTGTTCTACAGTACTTTAGTCATTCATTTATTAGGTTTCCTAAACACCGTTTTAAGGGACTATACTCTGTTTAAGACATAAGGAATGAATCTAGATCTATTCACTTGGTCAATCCATCAATGTGTGACTTTACATATTTGTTGATTACTATATTCCATCAACATCTGCTAATAAACTACTAAAACTTCCCTTACATCGTTAGCAGACAGAAGCAAATCTCTGTGTAGGAATAGATTCCCTTTCTGGCTCTGATCTGACTGAAAGCAGAGATAGCATGATATCCTTACCAATCTATACCTGGACTTCCTCTGAGGTTTCACATTAGACTCACATTAACTGAAAATGAGACAGCTCAAGAATTCAGACCATGATACAGACTCTGGAAAAATCTAAAAGGTCTTCTAATTAAAAGGATCAAATATATTCTATAGAGCAAGGCAAACATCTCAGTGTTTTATGGACTTACAGGTTCTATTTATTTCTGTAAAAACTAGTGCTAAGTATACTTAATTTATAAAAAACATTAAAAATACATTCTGGATGATCAGTATATATCACTACTTATAAACTCCAGCCATGGGATATCACCATGGTAACAGGAATATACAATCAACTTGGTCTTCTATGCTATGATGGAAGCATTACTAATTCAAAGAATGCAGTAAGCTTAAGACAGACAGAGAGGCCGGGGATGTAGCTCAGTGGTACCAAAGTCTTGAATTTGGTTGCCTGGCAAGTGCAAAGTCTTGAATTTGGTTGCCTGCACCCAACCCACCAAAAAAGGCAGAAACAATGTCAAAATACAGTTATCAACCTCCTAATAAAACAGTAAGACAAGTATTTGACATAAAAAGAAATAGAAACATTCTGCTGTACAATCACAAACAGCCACTCTTACAGCTGAGAAAATGCAATTTTTTTTTTTTCTTTTTTTGGTACCAGAGATCAAACTCATGACCTCGTGTTTGCCAGGCAGGCGCTTGTGCCACTGAGCTAAATCCCCAGCCTCAAAAATACAATGTTTTAAAAAGAAATTAATTTGGCATGGTAGGTGGCCCATAATTCCAGCACTCAAGAGGCTGAGGCAGGAGAATCACCATAAATTCAAGGCCACCCTCCCCTACACAGCCAGTTCAAGGCTAGCCTAGACTACATAGAAGACCCTATCTCAGAGAAACAAAACAACAAAAAAAGAAACAAAACAAAACAAATGAGGTCATAGAATGATTATAAAAAACAGATGAAAAAATTCAGATGGATGATCTATTCTGTCAAAATGGCTGTATGTTTAAATAGCGCCCCCCCCCCCCCATCTTATACTGAGTGCTTGATTCCCCAATACATCAGTGTTCAGTGACGGGGCACAGAGAGGTGACTGGATCATGCAGTGCTAACCTTATCAACAGACTAATCCATTGATAAACTCATTGCTGAATGTGCTATTAGGACCTGGGCTTAGCTGGTGACAGCAGGCCACGGGGGATGTGGCTTCAAAGAATATATCCTGTCCCAGGCCCTTTCTGTCTGTCTCTGTCTCTGTCTCTCTCCTGGCTTCTATGGCTGCCACAAGGTAAGAGGCTTTCCTCCACCTTGTAATTTCAGCTTTGGAGCCAGTTGACCATGGACCAAAGACACTGAAACCATCAGCCAAAATAAATCTCTTTTTAATGGTTTTTTAATCTCAGCATTTAGCATAGCAATGAACAGTTGACTAATACATCATGTGATCTTTGTTTATAACTTCTATAATACAAAATGATAAAACTTCCCAGACTTTTATGTTATGCATGTATGTATTTAGTTCAGACTGGGACAAAGATAAAAAGATGCATAAGATCAGGTCACTGCTCTCAAAGACCAAATCTCCATGTATATACATTTATTAGTTTATTCAGTAAATATTTATTGATTGCATTTATGTGTCAGGGAACTCAACATCAATAATATATTAACCAATTTATATGTAAGAATTAATAATGTAATGTACAAGACAATATAAATAAAATATAACAATTCAGTATAATTCCTGAAGTACAACTACATATGAAGTACTTCAGAAAGATACTGATTTAGTAATGTTCTTTTTCAATTTTCATCAATTTAGGTTTTACTGAAAAATAAGTGGCAGAACTTAATGAAATTGTATAAAATTTACAATGTGTTTAGCTGACTAGAGGCAGATCAACAGACACAGACATTTAATTAAAACATGATTTCTTAAATTAAAAAAAAATACCTGTAAGTTCTTTAAATTTCTAAAATACATAATGGCCATAGGAAAGTGTAACACTCATGGTAGAGAAAGCTTTATTTAACTGACATAACCATCAAATGCCTGAGACCTTCCTTCTCTTTGTGGGTAAATATCAAAGAGAGTTAATGTAAAAAGTTCTCAGCTCACTGAGTAAAAACTCACCAGTACAGCAGAGAGGAGATGGTTTGCATGGTCTTGGAAGAGTAGGAGAAAAGATCCTAGAGAAGCCCTGCGACATTCTGCCTCTCATTCTATGTCGCCAGTATTTGCTTCTGACTGTCAGTGCCACTGATGGCAAGAGACCCAAGTTCAATTAATCCAATGCCATGGAGGCCAAGACAATAACTTTTCCTAAGCTTGTAGAGGGCAAATGTGTTTTTCCCCCAAGCTGGAAGGCATACCAAGTTCTTAAGAGAATTACTCTTAAAGCCTCAGCCCCTGCCTGTGTGTGAATCACTGAAAGGATAAAACTGGTTAGTAAAAAATAACAAAACAAAAAAACTGAAATGCTAGCTTTTTCCTAGCTTTGAAGTATTATGACACAGGTTACCTGAGCTGCTGCAAGTGTCTTAACCTCTTTTCTGTCACTTTCTCTATTATGGGTGCATTCAATAAACATCCTTTAAATGTGTAGCGCATCCTAGATCTAGGATTGCAAATAGTTTTTTAAAGAGACAGCAGATGGTTTTACATGTTGCAGACAAGACATAAAACCAAGATTACCAGAAAAAAAGCAATAAATCAATGAACTTATATTAATAGCATATACTATTTTTTAACTCTCAAGAACTTAGAAGGAAGGTATTAAACTTTTCAGATATGGAAAGGAGGCTCAGATGAGATGTGTGACTTGGTTGTGGTGCTGATCACAGAGGCAGTACTCAAAATCACGACTTCTTGACAACAGCAAACAGCATCTCGGGTACACCACATGTAGCTCACTCACACGTAGAAGATGAAATGATTTCTACTAAAACTGATTATGAAGCATATCCTAGAATATGTACCACATAACACTATCATATTAATTTTAGTTGATATGCGTGATAAAACAAACATTTGTGATTTCAGTGACCCAATACAGTCCTGGGTTCATAAAACTCTGGTGTCATCTGATCATCACAGCACTCACTGCAGAAGTCACTGTTACCGTGAAGAAACTGGGGAAGGAAGAAGTTAAATAACTGCCTCATATCTCTGTAGAAATCTTTAATAGAGACAGAATTTTATTCCAGGTATTCCTAAAAGCAGAACTTTAGTTGTTTTGAGATTAGTCTCAAATCTCTGTTTGTGATTATTGCCTTGCTTTTCCTGTAGTATAGCTAAGATGTAATGACTTACTGTCCTCCATCTCTTGAGTCAAAGAAATCACATAATTCAAAGCTAAAAACTAAATATAATGGTTGGCATTAAAGGGTGAAATATAGCATGGTTTCTCTTTGAGTAGGCTTAAGAGATTTATGAAAAAATAATGATAGGAAGAACACAAATCACTCAAAGCAAATTTCCAGAGTAACCTCATTGGTGATGTCAACCTATCTTCCTATACAGAAATACTCATGCAAAAGGGAATGCTATTGGTCAGCATGGAGCCCTGGACCAGCGAAAATGCTGGACTGTGCCATAGGCAAAGTCTGAAACAACCTAAAAGTAACCATAAGAAATGCCTTGTATCTTCTCTATGCCAAATATTTCCCTACTCCAAAGGCAGATGCATACAGTGAACAAAAATCTGATGCGATTAAATATCTTTGTCATTCCACCTGAATGGCAAATAGCATTTGTATTGCATGCCCAAATCTGACAAACTACAGTGGAAGTTTCTTAAGACTGTGCTGAATGGCTTTGCAGGCCAAGTCTCAACTCTGCAGGAACAAGTGCTGCGACAGTCTGGGTCTGCCTGCACAAATCACAACAAAGGGAACTCTAGCTGCATAACACTTTCACATCTCTGAGTTTTAAAGCACAAAATTTTGGGATGTACTCTGGATTTTATGTTCATTTCTGTAAAGAGAGTAGCTTGATATCCAGGAACCCAACTCTCTTGACCACTAGAATTCTGATTTGTTAATCATTCAATTAGCATTCTAGTTTCTTGAACTCTTTTGTGAACTTGGCTGTATAAGCTCCAGTGGGTAGTAACACCTTCTGACAGTGAACCCTCAGAGTTAATTTTCTACACTGAAAATGTTGAGTAAACTCAGGCTACAGCAAATTCATAATGATAAAATTTTATGTGACCTCTTCCTTAGAAACAAATATTAAGGATAGCCTCCTCTTATGAAAATCATGCCATCAGACACTTTTCCACACAACAAAGAATACAGATCAAATTTAGTAGTATCATTTCCAATTGCAATAATCACCTTTCTCAGATTTTAAATCTTTATAAACACTCTCTCCATCTGTCATAAGCTTTAAGTGTGAGTACAGAGAATAAAGGAGGTTAGTTCTCTTTTCGTCTACAACTTTTTAAGTTTGTCAACATCAATTACATTTTTTGCCTTACTTATGCATCTTTCTTTCCCAATCCCAGACACACTGTCATATTCCACTTACAACAAGACTTTCTCGTGTCCTCTCATTATCTTAACCCATGTTTTCTCTTTACCTTTCGAACATTTGCCAAGCGATTCATCATCAAAGACTCCTCCCGATCGTCGTCGTCATCCAGGTCGAGCATGGGCATGCCAAAGGGATCGATGCTGCTGCAGCACCTGGAGCCTTCATCTCTGGGGTCAAAGGGGTCCACGATTATGGGCTCTGTTCCTTTGATCTCACAGCGACAGAAGGGGCAACCCTGGCCATCCGACTCCTAAACAAACAGAAAATGCACTGATCAGTCTTTGCAAATAACAAACAATCCAGACACGTCAATATTGTACTTGTAATAAAGCATAGCAAAAAAAAGAAAGAAAAGGTTGTGAACAGGAAGTAGGGAAAGAAAAAAGGAGTCTCCCCTTCAGCTTTCTGACTGTTCAGTAATAATTCTAATGCACCAATGCTTTGGAGTCTTACGCAAATGAAAAACTGTATCACACTTTTATGAAAAGGTAACAAAGCTAACTATAAACATTATGTAACAGTGATGGCAAGTAGCATGCAGGTACAAGTTTGCCACGACTATTCTATGAAAAGGACGATATGGTAAAAAATATTCAAAATAGATAAAACAGTAATACCAGTAAGAATATACCATTTCAAAGTTCATCCTGGAGAATTTCTTGTGGATATAACTATGGAAGATATGTTTTCATTTTCTAGGTCTTTTAAAATGTTAACTTATATAGGAGTCATCAGGGAAAATATATACATTTATATTTACAAATTGTCATCTATCCTGAAAGCCTATCAACTTGAAGCATATCTGAAATATACTTTCTTATATATTAATTTTTATCTCTTGTTTTCAAACTAATTACTGAAAAAAGAGCCATGCTGATAGCATCACAATATGTAATTTCAAAACATACCACAAAGTCACAGTAACAAAAACAGAATGGTACAGGCAGACAAACAGACATGCTGACCAATAAAATAGAACAGAGGACATAGAAAAAAACTCATTGTTATGTTTTGTGTTTAGATGAACCCCCATAGGTTCATGCAGTCATGGGTGGAGCTTTCTCAGAGGTGGTAGGACTAGGTTGTGTGACACTGGGATTGATGCATGGTGCAATGGTAGGATCAAAGGCACTAGGATTAACAGTGTAAATGCTACTGCCCCTAAGTAGCCTGGGTAAGATATATGGGATAGAAAGAGTTGTGGTTGTCCCTTGCTTGCTTGCATTCCTATCCTTCTGCTCATCATGAAGTTTCTTCTTTGTAATGTCTGTCTGCTAATCACCCTGTCTTAGAGCCAGCTGATAATGGAATGAAACCCTCCCAAAGTGTGAGCTAAATGAATATTTCCCCCTTTAACTCTGCGTGTCAAGTATTTTGTCTTAGCAATGAGATACAAGTAACTAAGACATTCACATAACTACATCTGTCATTCTTCAGAAAAGGGCCAAAAGCATTGAAGGAAAGACAACCTCCTTAACAAACGATACTGGAAAAACTGGGTATCTCTATGGAGATAACTGACAGTAGATCCTTACCTCTCACCTTGTACAAAAAGTGAATTTGAGATGGATCAGAAACCTAGGTATAAGATTTAAAACTTTGACACTACATAGGGAAATCACCTAAAGGCACAGAAACAGGAAAAGACTTTCTAATTAGAAGATCAACAGAACAGAAAATAATAGAATCAACAAGTGGAATAAATCAATTTCAAGTTTCTGTACAGCAATGGAAACAATCAACAGTAAAGAGACAATTGTACAGATTGGGAGAAACTATGCCAGTTCTTCAGACAAAGAATTATTATCAAGAATACATGAGTAACTGGGGGGGGGAAACACCTCACTTAGCATTAAATACCCTAAGTCAAAGAGCCCAATCAATACATGTGCAAATTAATTGAACAGAGACTTCTTAAAGGAAGCAGCAGAAATGGGCCCTAAGTATATCTGAGAGGGAGAGAAAAGGACAGGAGAAGTAAAAAGAATAAAGATGTATTATGTACATATAGAAACTCCCCGTGATGAATGTAATCATTATGTACTTCAAACATATACAAATTAAAAGTTTAAAACAAAGTTCAATGTCTTTAGCAATCAGGGAAATGCACATTAAAAGTACACCAAGAATTCCACTTGCCCCAGCCAGAATAGTTATTATCAAGAATATATATATAAAAAAAAAACCATGAATGTTCATAAGGATGCAGGGAAAAAGGAACCTTTCTATACTATTTGTGGAAATGTGAACTGGTATAGCCACAATTGAAATCAGTATGGAGGCTCCTCAAAAATGTAGAAACAGAACTATCATATAATCCAGCCATATCACCCCATGATATATATATGAAGGAATTAAAGTGATCATGCTGTAGGGATACATGCATACCCATGTTTATTGTGGCACCACTGGCCATACCCAAGATATAAAACTGAATCCAGTACCTATAACAGATAAATGTGAGAAGGAAATGTACACAATAGAATATTATTCAGACATAATGAAGAACAAAACTATGTCATTTACAGAAAAACTGGATAGAACTGTAGATCATGTTGTATAAAATAGGTTAGACTCAGAAAGACAGTATCAGATGTTTCTTCTAAAATACAGAATCTAAAAAATCAAAGAAACAAGTGAGAGTAGGGAGGGAAATGGGGCAATACTGTAAAACAAGAGGAAGGAAATAAAGGTGTGGGAGTAAGAAGACATGGGGGATAGATCTGATCAAAATATGCTAAGGCATGTCATTTGCATGTACTAAAGTACATTTTAAAAGAGTTCTTCAAATAATTCTAGGGTCTGAGTTGCATTTATTGTTAATTATTAGAAGATTTGCTTAAAGTGTCACAAGTTAACTTCTCTAAGCTAACTGTATTCAGAATTACCAGATTTTTCTCACCTTGCCTTCTACAGACACAGTATATAAAAATTCACCTTCTTAGTTTTGTTTTTGCATTAAATCTTGACTTTAGTAATTTTAAAGACATTGTAGAGAAAAATAAGCTACATATATCTGCTTCACACTGGAGACCAGAAAAGAATGCAGGAAGAGCTAACAGAAGAAACTGCTCAATAATTAACTTTATTTAAAAAAATTTTTTTTTGTTGGTACCAGGGATTGAACTCACAACACTGTGCTTGCCAGGCAAGCGCTTATGCAACTAAGCTAAATGCCTGGCCCAATACTTAACTTTAGACTGTTCCATCTACTTAGTTCAGAGGGAGACTAATTACTTACCTACATAAAGCAATGCACAGAACAGTGGTGGAGTAATTCTCTAGCTTTACTCCAATTGAAAATCACCAAATATCTGGGTGATGCCTATGGCAGGTAGTTTCTTTAAACTTCCCTTAGATTAATTATCTCCTTTACCATGTAAATTGTCAAAAAAAGAAAAACAGACATTCTTGGGATTGCTTAAAGAAAACAAACTACAACACATCTCTCATTTATTGACTGTTAAATAATTTGAAAAACACTAAGAATGTTAAAATGATAATGTGGTACAAAGAAATACAGACATGTCCATTTAGAATCTTTTAATGTCTACCATCACACATGTTCAAGTTGGGGACTACATATCACTCTAAATGCTTTTGAGTCACCATTCTAAAAATGATTAAGATTTAATTCTTCTATTTTGGATAATCTCTTCACACTGCTGTTTTCTAAGACATGAATGAATGTTGAAGGTAATCTAAACCTTCCTCCGACTTTTCAATAAGAACATTAAATGTAGTGCATAGTCAATGTTATCAACTAGGTAAATTCTCCTTATTAAAAAGTCAAAAGGAATCCATTCTGTGGTGGACTTCTTACCGATCTACATAAGGCACTTTTAAAAAGCTGGTTTACTATATAGGAGGGAGCTGCAAAAGAAGTACTGCTCTGTGACTTTAAAGAAAAAGAAGGCAAAGTAGTACTCTAAACAGATACTTCCTTCATAAGTATATCTAAAATTATTCCAGAAAATTCCAAACATATACAAAAGCAAAAAGAAAAGTATAACGAATATCTGTCTACCCACGCCCACCAACTTTCTCTGCTACCTCCACCTTTGGATTATTCTAAAGCACATCCTATACATGACATAAAGTCATCAATAAATATTTCAATATGTGTAAACAGAAGCAGCAAATCTTTTAAAGAATTAACTACAATACAATTATCACAATTTACAAAGCAAGCTAAATCATTAAAGTCACATCACTTTTAACTGCAGTGCCTAGAAAACGTAGCCTGCTCTCTTGAGGTTATAGAGCATTCTCTTAGAACTCTAAAGATTATCTAATATACTGTTTTAGGGAAGGAGGATTTACAGGTTACATGCTTTTTTTCCTCATAAGGGTAACTGAAAAGATGTCAGTTTTGAAGAAGGAGGAAGTGAAAGGGAAAGATACTCTCTTGACAATATGAAAGACTTGGCATGGTTCATCTAAAACTGAGTTTAGTTCTTTGTCAACCTGCCTACCTGAAAGTTTAATGTAACACAAATTACTAAAAAGTAGTTGTTATAACAAAGGTGTCACGCAAAGTATTTTCTGTTCAGCTTTACTTGATGAAAGTATAGATCAACTGGATAAATGCAATGACCATTCTGATTTGCAAAAAGATCACACAAACTGTGTCTCCTTACTGGTACTGACTCTAATATGACTTCATTTATTACTCTTCCTTTTTAAACTGACGGCTGTCACATGCAAATTAAGTCTAACCATAAATTCTCAAATGTTACTTTGGCTCCTCTGCCTTAGTTTCTGTCACATGGTTGATTGAATACATATGAAGAATGTCTATAATAGACATGTAACTCATCAGGATTGTCCCTCAGTAATTAAAATAATGTTTCTGTCAATATATATTTAATAGAAGATGAAAGATGTATGTTTAATGAAGAAAGACCAATAAATAACTCCTTTTCTAGTCTTCAACATATTTAGATTCTAGCAATATAAAAAGGAAGTACTCAGAAAACTCTTCTATTCTAATTGACTCAGATCTCACTTCAAATAAGAAACACTTCCAAAATCAAAGGATACAGAAGTTTATGAGTGGATATTCTATGTATATCTGAAACTTAACAATGTAATATACTGACAGAGTAACTTAGACTCACACTCCAATGACTAATACTAAAAGTTAGTGATATACTTTAGGTAACCCAGAACAAATTAACGATGAGAGAAAAGTAGAAACAAACGTAAATTTCAAATAACAAACTCCCCCTTCCTCACAAACATCTTATTTATATTTTCTCTTAAATATTTCTACAATAAACCTTAAAGGAAGTACAATTTACTCGTTTGCAGAACAATTATTAGAGGTACATGCTAATTTCTGATCAACTACTTTTAAGCCTTCTCACATATGCAGTACACATAGTAGTCAGCCCTGGAGAATACATACAGCCTCATGAGTCTCATTTTGGAGTATATTTTATTTCTACTCAGTGTGTGTGTGTGTTTTCTCTTATTGGTAACTTACCTTACTGTATTTTCAAGTAGCTTTGAGATTACCCTATTTTTAAAATATGCTAATTATATTTGAAATAATTATATATAAATACACTAAAAACAAGCTGGGTCTAAATGAGGTTATTTTCAGAACATAATATTTCCCACAGTTACTAAATAACTTTTTGTTGCAAGAATGAAGATAGTTAATAGAAATATCAGACTAAATGCCTCAAAGCAGATCAAATCTTTAGTTTTGTTCCACTTTTAGGATGGAAAACAAAACAACTACTTTAATGAATCAGGGCTCTTTAGTTTTGATTTGGGAGATTCATAAAAAATATGCACAGTGAGTCAGAAAAAGGGCAAAGACACTATGTACTAGGACATAGGACTGGACTCCAATCTCTACCAATTACTCTATGTGACACTGGACAAATCAGTCTTATTAGCAAGGAATAATGAGATACTGCACAACTTAAGGAGCATTTTAAAGGCTAAGAGACAAATTAGCTCAAAGCAGTAAAAAGTGCTATTCACCTTACAGTTGGCATAATCTGTACAGTATCAAAATGCAAAGAAATATACAAAGAAAACTGACATTCCTTACCCTTTGAAAGAAAACTACTTCCACAACAATTTCATTCTGTAATGCAATGGATACAATTTAAAAATGTCAGTTATTGGTGTACACTGCTTAAACATAATTGAAAATTGAAAAGTAAGTAACTGCATTAGTTACTATATTGGGGACTATAATAATTAAACTTCTAGCTTCTGCTGAAAGCACTAACTTCATTTAATCCCATAACACAGGTACAATTACTGTTCTCATTTTACCAATAAGAAAACTAATAGTGTATATACTGTATGAAAGTTACGCAGCTTGTCAGTATTGAGAGGGAAACCACAGGGGATATGTTTCAGGAACCTAATTATTTCATCTCTATATTCTAACATCAGATGCAGTAGCTTGTCAACCTTAGCTTTACAGACTACGTTAAAATCCAAAACTAGTTCTTCATGACTAATCACTCATTAATAGAAAAAAATTTTGATTTTGCTCAATTGCAAGTTTCAAAGTGAAAGATACTACAACAATCAATAAAAATTCTCTAAAGGTCTTAACTTTTTAACAGAAGGATGCAAAAAGTAAAAATTTTTTTAAAAAAGTTTGTTGCTCAAATCCAGTATAAAATACTAATGTATGAAGTTAGTGAGTTCAAACTATAAATACATTTTGCTTCATAGAATCAACTTTGAAACATCCAGAAAATGTCCGTACTAGACTCAATTAAGAAGAAAGACAAAGTAAAAGATTATTTCTTACTAAGATTTAATTATCTGAGTTTGTCTCTCACCTCTGAGACATCTACATATTTTTTCCTACAATGCTCTCAAATAGAACATTCACAAATCTTTTTAATCACCGCATATTAAAATGTGAGCTTGTTGATTTTCATCTATTAATTTTTTGCAAATTACTATTTCAAACACTTCAATATTTTTCCTTTAAAATATTTTCAAGAAACATGTAGGAAAAAGAATCATATGAAAATATTAATTTTACCTTTTACTGGATTAAAGTCCTTGGCAGTAATTCAAAATATGTACTCATATTCAACTAACAAATTATTTGTTTTTATTTTGGTACCATTCACAAGCTCAAGTTAATTTCTAGAATCCTTGAAAAATTATATAAGGAAACAATTCTTCCTTTCATACCTTGAGTGGTGACTCTGCAGTGTCACTGCTGCATAATATAGTACTGCACAAGGGAAGATGTAAAGCAGCTCAGGACCATGAACATAAACATTTTGTTAATATCCTATTAATATGAGGAAGTGAAAGCAAACTCTCCAACCTTTATTAACCAAGGGTAGAACAGAAACGCCGCACCTGCTCATGGTAATGCTGCTTCAAAATAGGCCTCTGAAAAGGCGATTACTTGTTCTGTTCAGTATTCTGTGCAAACTCTGGCATACTTATGCCATTTTGAAAATAACACAGATGTTTCACAAGGAGAAATAAGCAGGTGACCCCTTGGGGGGCATGAGTAATGGGCCATTATGACAGCAATTAAGGAGTAACCACTTGCAGCCTGTAACAACTGACACTGCTCCCATGCATTGCTCAGGTTTTCTGTTAATTACATAAAATTTAAGTTTCTGATGAATTTCAATTAAACCAAAGCAGGGCTTCAGATGGAAGGAAATGTTGGTGAAGAATGACTCAAAAAAAATGCACACTGGCTGAACACATTATATTTTGTGGTCAAGGTTTAATATTTCCTATTGGATTCTGACTGATTTATCACAGTTCCTTGGCAGACACACAGCCTTTGAAATCACTTTTATATCAGCATGCCCATCAAACGTAGTGCAAAGTAACAACAACAACAACAAAAAAGTCTATAATTAAACTGGAAAGTAACAAAAAGAAACTATCATCCATAATTAAATTTGAAGGAAAACAGAATACTAATTTTAAGAAATTATACACTCTCCCTTTATACAACTTCTTGAAAGTAAGGGCTGAATTTGAGTATTCTTTGCTCATTTTTACTACAGAATATGGCTCCAGCAGTCACTTAAAACACAGTTCCTAAATAAGTGAATAAATGAATGGATCTTAAGTCTTGGGCAATGATGATTGAAGTAATGCAGGTTTTCATCTATCGAATCATGTAAGGTAAACAAAACAACAAATTACCCTTATGTCCAATTTAACTTGAAAATTTAACTTTTTCTATGATAAAAAAAAAACAATCATCAATTTCAAAGACACTGGCTTAAAAGTTGGAAAACATGGACTTTACCAACATACCATTTTGTACTAAGAGAAAATTTGAAAAGGACAAAATATATTACTATATTTCACACTACATTTAGAAGTTTAGATAGAAAGTTTAGAAATAAACTGTAAAACTAAGAAAATTTTCTTCTTTTCATTCATAAATTTATCATCAATTAGATTAAATCCAGTGTACCCCAATTTGGGACTATGGATACAAGATTTTTAGAAAATCTAATGTTTTTTAGCTGTGCTTTAACTTTATAGACTTTTATTTTTATTACATAACATTGCATTTTACAATAACATGTTTAAATCATCATAGAACACTGTTGTTCATGAAACAACATAAAAGTTGTCAAGAACGGATCCACTGCTTAGCAGAAAATATCAGTATGTGAAATCTGTATACAAATGTACAGGTACAGACTTGTCCAAAATTACAGTAGAATGTTCAAAAGCTGGACCAGTAAGACTTCACTGTGATGCAGGGTCTCCTGAATATTCCTTTAGAATTTTCGAACAGTGCCCTAAAAACATGTTTATTTAGGCAGAAAGCAAACTTGAATCAGGGATCCTGGTGAATGATTTTTGGTGGGAAAAAAAAAAAAAGCAGTAAATAGAAACTCAGTCTTACTGACTCAGAGTGCCACTAGTACTGTAACAAATAAAAATAAATCACAGGGTTCAAACACAAACAGAAAAATCACAATGTAAGAAGTTGAAAGAAATCACACAACATCTACTACATGAAACAAAACGGATTCCAAGCTTGGAAGTTTTAAGACTCATATTCATATTCGGGGCATGATAAATAGGTCTCTGAAAGATCACTGCTACTTCTCAAAAGAGAATCTGGCAGAACACAAACATGGTAATGCTTTTCACAACAGGTCGACAACACTGTCTTTTTGCTTAACACCGTACAACCTTAGAACTCTATTTTCTCTTTTACATTACCAGCATATAGTCTGTACATAATTATCAAGGGATACAAATGTATAGATATACTACTAAAGGTAAGAACTCCAAAGCAGGTAAAATGATCCACATTCCAGAAGAGAAATACATGTGTATGTAAATATCTGCAACAAAGTGAGAAACAGCTTACAGATACAAAATGAATAATGAAACTATTACTAAAACACTGTTTTGTGTAGGAAGAAGACAAGATTAACATGGAATTAAGTCTTTCATATATTTCAATAACATGCAAAATCCAATGATCAGATTAGTAATATAACATTGTTAACATAAGTGGTGATTTAATATTATTATTATTTCAACCTTCTGAATACTTCTGAATTTGTCATTTTTATGAGGCTGGCTAATAAACAATTACTTTTATTACTCTCATATAGCTTCTGTGAATATTTTAACTAAACATGATTTTCAATGTTTAACAATTTATGCACTTCCTCAATTTCTAAAAATGAGAAGTACTTCAACATAAAAAAGAGAAACAGCAAATGCTAATAATTTATAAATATTATTGTACATAACATCACGTAAGGTCACTAAATCACCATGAAAATCACAAAATAAATCAGTATCCATGGATGAGCAAGAGAGTCACGTTTCTTGCCCTTAGGTAGCTTAGGTCAATGTGCAACTTTTGCCAACACACTTTCTGTGATATGCTTTCTCATTCTACAAAGTGTGGCACCAGAGGGCACATCAGTGAACAGAACAGACACATAGCAGATGAGGAATGAGACGAGGTACATGTTTTAAATATGCCAGTCTTCTTCATT
>PVLA01008010.1:63349-95296 GCA_004027455.1 Hydrochoerus hydrochaeris | reverse complement strand
GATTTAGCTATCACAAATTGTGCAGCTATGAACATGGGTGCACATATATCACTGTGATATGAACTTTTCAGTTCTTTGGGGAAAATACCCAGGAGGGGGATAGCTGGATTGAATGGAACTTCCAATCCTAGTCTTCTGAGAATTCTCCATATGGATTTCCATAATGGTTGCACCAGTCTACATTCCCACCAACAGTGGAACAGTGTTCCTTTTTCCCCACAGCCTCGCCAACATTTGTTATCAGTTGATTTCTTAATGGCAGCTATTCTTTCCGGAGTGAGGTAGAATCTCAATGATGTTTTTATTTGCATTTCTTGAATGACCAATGATGGTGAACATTTCTTCATGTATTTATTTTCCATTTGTATATCTTTCTCTGAGAACTGTGTGTTCATCTCAGATACCCATTTTTGGAAAGGGTCATTGAATTTGGGGGGCTTGATGTTTTTCAATTCTTTATATGTTCTGGACACAAGTCCTTTGTCTAGTTGGATCTAGTTTCAGTCTTCAGCATGTAGAGAGCCAATTTTTCCAACACCATTTATTAAAGAGACTATCCTTCTTCCAGTGGACATATTTAGCCCCTTTGTCAAATATCAGGTAGCTGAGTGTCTTTGTAGTTGTGCTTGTATCTTCTAATCTGTTCCATTGATCCTCAGGTCTATTTCTTTGCCAGTACCAAGCTGATTTTATCACTGTGGCTTTATAGTACTGTTTCAAGTCAGGAATTGAGATGCCTCCTGCCTTGCTTTTGTTGCCTAGAATTGCCTTTGCTATTCTAGGTTTCTTCTGTTTCCAAATGAATTCTAGTAGTGTTTTATCTAGATCTGTGTGGTATGTCAATGGTATTTTGATTGGGATTGCATTAAATCTGTATAACAGTTTTGAGAGTATGGTCATTTTCACAATGTTGGTTCTTCCTAACCAAGAGCAAGGAATATCCTTCCATTTTCTAATATCTTCTTCAATCTCCTTTTTCAGCGTAGTACAATTTTCAGCATATAGGTCTTTTACATTTTTAGTTAGGTTGATTCCTAAGTATTTCATTTTTTTACATGTTAAAGGGCAATATTTCCATAATTTCTCTCTCAGTGAGTTTTTTGTTTGTGTGCAGGAATGTTATTGATTTTTAAGCATTGGCTTTGTATCCAGCTACACTGCTGAACTTGCTTATTACCTCTAGTAGTCTTTTAATGGAGATTTTTGGGTCTTCTATATAGAGTATCATGTCATCTGCAAATAGTGATAATTTAACTTCTTCCTTTCCTATCTTTATTCCTTTTATTTCTCTCTCTTGTCTGATTACACTGGCTAGTGTTTCCAGAACTATATTGAAAAGGAGTGGTGATAGTGGACATCCTTGTCTTGTTCCTGATTTTAAAGTGAAAGTTTTCAGTTTTTGTCCATTTAGTATAATGTTGGCTATTGATTTGTCATAGATGGCCTTTATAAGGTTGAGGTAGATGCTGTGTATTCTGAGTTTCTCAAGGGTTTTTATCATGAACATGTGTTGGACTTTGTCGAAAGCTTTTTCTGCATCTATTGAAATGATGATGTGGTTTTTGTTTTTGGCTCTGTTGATGTGGTGTATTAAATTTATTGATTTGTGTATGTTAAACCATCCCTGCATTCCTGGAATGAACCCCACTTGGTCATGATGTATAATCTTCTTGATAATTTGCTGCATTCTATTTGCCAGTATTTTGTTGAGAATCTTTGCATCAATGTTCATTATTGAGAATGGCCTATAGTTCTCTTTTTTGGTTGGATCTTTCTCTGGTTTTGGTATAAGAATAATACTTGCCTCCAGGAATGATTTAGGAAGGATTGCTTTCCTCTCAATTTCATTGAAGAGTTTAAGGAGTATTGGCATCAAATCTTCTCTAAATTTCTTGTAGAATTCAGCTGTGAAGCCATCCGGACCTGGGCTTTTCTTTGTTGGTAAGCTTTTAATTACATTTTTAATTTCAATAGCTGATATTGGGTTCTTCAAAATTGCTATATCTTCTTGGTTGAGCTTTGGTAGTTCCTATGTTTCTAGAAATCTGTCCATTTCCTCTGTGTTTTCCACTCTATGTGAGTAGAGATTTTCAAAGTAGGTATTCATGATCTTTTGAATTTCCATGGGATCTGTAGTAATTTCTCCCTTTTCAGTTCTTATTGCATGAATTTGGGGGTTTTTTTCTTTCTCTTAATAAGGTTAGCTAGGGATTTGTCAATTTTGTTTATTCTCTGAAAAAACCAGGTTTTTGATTCATTAATTCTTTGTATTGTTTTTTTAGTTTCAATTGCATTGATTTCTGCTCTAATCTTTACAATGTCTTCTCTTCTATGAGCTTTGGGTTTAGCTTGTTCTTCTTTTTCTAGAAGCTTGAGATGGAGCATTAGGTTGTTTATTTGTGCTCATTCTGTTTTCTTGATATGACAATTTATTGCTATATATTTCCCTCTTAAGACCACTTTCATTGCATCCCACAGATTACAGTATGTTGTTTCTATATTTTCATTGAATTGTAGGTATTGCTTTATTTCTTCTTTAATTTCATCTGTAGCCCACTGGTTGTTCAAAAGGCTGTTATTTAATTTCCATGTATTTATGCAGGTTTTACAATTTCTTTTGCCATTAATTTCCAATTTCAGGGCACTATGGTCAGATATTATGCATGGTATGATTTCAATACCTTTGCATTTACTTAAGAATGTTTTATGGGATAATATATGGTCTATTTTGGAGAATGTCCCATGTGCAACTGAGAAGAATGTGTATTCTGATGTGGTTGGGTGGAACACTCTGCAAATGTCTACTAAGTCCAATTGCTCACAGGTATGATTCAGTTCTGTTATTTCTTTGCTGACTTTTTGTCTAGTTGATCTACCTCTTTGTGACAATGGGCTGTTAAGATCTCCTGTTATTATTGTGTTCTTGTGTATTTGGTTTTTCTGTCCATTAGTATCTGTCTTATATAGTTGGGTGCTCCTGTATTTGGTGCATATATATTTATAGTTGTTAGTTCTTCCTCTTGAATTTTTCTACTGACGAGTATGTAGTGACCTTCTCAATCTCTTTTAATCATTTTAGGTTTGAAGTTCACATTGTCTGCAAATGGAATACCTACTCCTGCTTTTTTCTGGGTTCCTGTTGCATGGAATACTGTTTTCCATCCTTTGACTTTTAATCTATGAGTTTCCTTTTGGGTCAGATGTGTTTCTTGTATACAGAATATTGTGGGATCCTGTTTCTTGATCCATTCTGTCAATCTATTTCTTTTTATGGGTGAATTGAGGCCACTTATATTTATGGATATCACTGATATGTACTGGCTCAGCTTTGCCATGTTATGTTCCAGTTGTTTCTTTCTGCTTTTCCTCTTATTTCATTGCTTATCTTACCTGGTGGTTTCTTTCTGTTGTTGTTTTGGGGATTGTGGTCATTTTTATCTCTGTCTAGTATGTCTTTCAGTATTCTTTCTAGGGTTGGTTTGGTGGACATGAATTTCTTCAGTTGTTCTTTGTCATGGAAATATCTTGTTTCTCCATTAAATTTGAATGAAAGTTTTGCTGGGTACATCAGTCTGGGTTAAAGGTTGTTTTCTTTCAGGGCTTGAAATACCTCACTCAAAGCTCTTCTTGACTTGAGGGTTTGTGCTGAAAAGTCTGCCTTGATTCTAATGGGCTTTCCTTGATAGATGAGTTGTGTCTTTTCTCTGACAGCTTTTAGTATTCTGTTTTTATGCTGTATGTCTGAGATCTTAATTATTATGTGTCTGGGTGTGGATTTATGTTGATTGTGACTGTTTGGTGTTCTATATGCCTCACTTATCTGCATATCAGATTCTTTCCCCATGTTTGGGAAATTTTCTGCTATTATATCTGTAAATACTTTACATATGTCATTTGCCTGGACTCCTGTATCTTCACTAATGCCCATTATTCTTATGTTGTTGTTCTTGGCATCATCATGAAGCCTCTGGATTGTCACTTCATGCTGCTTTGTTATTTTTAAAAGTTCTATCCTTTCCTGATCACTAATTGTGATCCTGTCCTCAAGGTCTGAAATCCTATCCTCAGCTTCCTTTAGGCAGTTTTGCACACTTTCAATAGAATTATTAGTTTCTTGGATGTCTCTTTGAGTTTGTTTCATGAATTCTGCTTGTTTTCTATATTGTTCATTCAAAGTTTCAATCAGTTTCCCATGCTCATGTACTTCTTTCTCTAGTTCTTCTTTAGCTGCATTCAACAACTCCTTCACTAAAGTTATTTCTATCTTTACATGGGAGAGTACTTCTAATTTGATTTCCTCTATAGCCTGATGGAGTTGTTTTTTTATTTCACTCACTATCTTTTTAGAGATTCCTAGTGTGTTACTTTTGGGGTCCTCTATTTAGATGTCTCCTATACTTGCTTCTGGTGAACTATATGTTTGAGACTGCATTTTGCTTTTTCATTTTGTCATTTTCACTCTGCCTGATGTTTTCTATGTATAGGAGGGGATCACACACACTCTTTTCAGACTCACCAAAGTCTTACAGTTAGTTGGAGGGGGTTTTACTACTGGCCCTATTTATCCACTGTACACCACTATTTTAGGGGCATACTCACCACACTGATACAGTTAATCTGCTGTAGTCCAAGGCTCGCCACCTGGGAACAAAGTTTCAAAGTTTTTCACACTAACTGGAGCCTGCTGAGGTCTTCTGATGTTCCAGGTGGAAGGGCAGGCCCAGAAGAAGCAGTCCAGGGCAATTTTCAGTCTGGGGAAGGCTTCTGAGATGTTCCAGGTGGCAGGGTGCACCCACAGGGGAGGTTGCAGGCAGCTTACACCTGAGGCAGGCTTCCTACATGTTTCTGGTGGCAGGGCAGGCCCTCGGGGGAGGTTCCAGGCAGCTTACCCCTGATGAATGCTTCTGCTCGAATGTCCACTTTGTATGCTTTAACTTTGTAACTTGAACAACTACACCCAGGAAGATAATATGTAATTTATTAAGCAGTGATTTCTTACTGTTTATTTTTTTTGAAATTCTGTATTGTTTCTACCCTTTTTTCTGTTTTACTTTTTTTTTTATCTCTTTAAATAGAATTTTTAAAAAATAAAAATTTTTAAAAGATTTTTAAAAAAACATTAAGTCCTTGACTTATCCAGTTCCATTTTGGAAGAGCATTCATGAGTCAAATCCATTTATAAGTCCAAAAAACTGAGCCTTAGACACCTTTGGTACAAACTTACAGTGTATACTGCTCTGCACTTTCTAGCCGTGCCCTCCATACCACCACTGATTTTCCTCTTGCTTCTGGACATCCTGGGCTCTGACTGAACACTGTTCTTCTCCCCCGCACATTATGGTAGCAAGCACACGGTAGCACAGCTCATGTGCCTGCTATTTATATTATCAAACACAGTGAAGAGTTCTTTGAGGAACTGGAACTTAGGTTTCAACACAGACATATGCTAGCACCAGTGATTCGGAGAGGTAACCTGTGTCTGTGCTTATGTCCACAGAGAAAACCATCTGTACTTAAGAATGGAGCTACCTGACAATCTGATTCCCAATTTGTGTATAAAGACCTCCTATCAGGCAATGTTAGTGTAGATAAACTCTCTTTGCCTTGGCTGTGGCCTCTGAAATCTATAAACTCATCCATCTTCCCATCCATCTGTCCATCCATCTATCCATCTAACCACCACTCAGCCGATCAGCCAGCCTATCCAGGAATCCTGTAAGACAGAATGATCTATGCCCAAGCTCCTATAAGCAAAGATACAAGGTAAAGATGGAAGGAAATAGTACAAGAGTTTCAAAAGGCTTGAAATTCAACACAGATGAAGTCATAAAGGGAGGCATTTTTTGAAAAGGTGGCACATTGCAGCATGCCCAGCAATTCAATGCAAAGAGAATTCAAAGGAATCAAATCTTACTGTGCACTTGAGTTATAAAATCAATGTATAAAGCCAGGAAAAAGATAAGTCATGAATAGATGATAATCAACATCTTTAATGAAGGACCATGTTGAAGAATGTCATACATACTAGCCCTCAAGAAATCCAATACAGACAGTTTCCCCTAGTCCTGAAATCAATTGCTGCTGCTTCAGTTGTGTATCAGATGGATTTCTGAGCTCAGGTTGAGTGGCTGCACTATGAATCTTCATCGTGGCACTCACAGGTAATGGGACAAGGCGCTCATCCTGTAAGAAGCCCATGGGCGTGCACAGGAGGAATGGTCCTGGCCATGCTGCTTGCATGCTCCGGAGCCACACTCACTGTTCAATATGCAAAAATGGCCAGATATCCCAAGCTGCTTAGCTTCCAATGTTCATTGGCTGTCTGCCTCTGTCGATAAATCTATCCTTCTTTTAATTTTGTCAACGAAATAACTGAGTTTATATTCATCAAATACAAATATGATATGTGTCCAGTGTAACATAGCCAGAGCCCTGAGGTCAGCAAAGAGGTGAGCTATTTCAAGAAATAGCTTAATGACACAATACTGCTGGAAACTGGGATCCATATTAGTTCCCTAGGGCTGCCATAATGAAGTTCAACAAGTTTGATGGCTAATGCAACAGAAATTTATTCTCTAATTATTCAGCAAGCAGATGCCAAAAGTAAAGGTCAGCAGGGCAGTCTTTCTGGAAGCTCTAGGGAAATTTCATTCTGTGTTTCTTCTGGCTTCTGATGGCTGCAGTGTTCCTTGGTTTGTGGCAGCATATCTCTGACCTCTGCCTCCTTCTCTACCTGGCTTCTTTCCCATGTTTCTGTGTCTCAAATCTCCCTCCTGTATTCCTGGTAAGGTCTTTAGGCATTGAATTTAGGGGTCACCCAACACTGACTATGATTTCAAAATCATTAATTTATTTAATACCTAAGGTCACATTCACAAGTACTGAGGGTTTGGACTTAGATATATGTTTTGGGGACTACTATTCAAACCACTACAAGGTCTAAGAAAGAGTAAAAAAGTGGGATGAAGTCTTGTTTGGACAATTTTTGACAAGTTCAAATGCCTTTGAATTTGATAAATTCAAATGCCTTTGAGAATCTAGTTCTCTGCTGAGTTGTGACAGTGGTAACTTTTATTTCTGTGTTTGTTTAAATATCTCTTCTGTAAAATCTTTTCCTCTGTTTTATTATACTGATCTGACATCCCAAAGCCCTCCTTCTCTTCTTTGGGTTCTCGTCAGGGGACCTAATAAAGCTCTGACATATGTCAACATCTGCTTTTCCATGTCCTAATCAACATTCCCTTGCCCTACTGCATGCTTTACCACATGTTTTGCTTAATCAACTAAAGTCATCTTTATTAAGGTGCTGGCTTGTCAACATGGTTAAAACCTGTACCCGTGGTCCTTGAGAGTGTGGTCATGTCCACATGTTTAAATATGCAGCTGCTGCTGGAGATGCTATTGAACCAAATAGAGAAGAGGGAAGTACCCCAGCCCTGTCCTTCAAAACTCATTGGCCAAACCAAGCTAGAAGTTAACTGACTTGGGAGCCTGGGAGCTGAAGTTTGCAAAGATTAGTTTCTTGTAACAAAAAACAGAGACGAGGGGAGGAAAGGCACAGATCCAAGGACCAGTGGCAGCAAGACCTGCCCATTATCATCAACCCAGAGTGGGACAGGAAGCTCGAAGTTAATTGCTCAGAGTCACAGAGCTAGGAAGTATTAGTGGCTTGTGAAACCAAGTCCATCGGAATCTGAAGCCTGAGGTCTTGGCAGAGTCTGTTTTCACAACTATCTTGAAAAGGGCACTGACTTTGTCCAGCTGCCATGGTCACGAGATAGCAAGGGGTTTTGAGAGGCTGTTTCATGTTTATCAACAGCAGGAGGCCTTTATTTGGATCTTGTGAAGGATATGGATATGTACCACTGAGAACTCTTATAGGGAAGAGCCCACTCGGTCTGCTGTTCCAAGCACTGTCCCATGGACACTCCAGCTTCCAACTTGAGCTTAGATGTTCAGCTATAGACAGTCATTTAGCCCAGTCATCTACCCCTTCCTGGCAGCCCATGTCCAGTAAGTAATAAAAGATCAGCCTTTCAGGCCCATTAAGGGACCACTCTGGTAAGCACTTAATTTCTCCTCCTGCCAAATCCTGATTCCTCTCCCTTCCCCTAATTCCAGTCCCTGTCTGGGGTGGCTTGGAGTAGTTCCTCTCTCACCTTACCACATAGTCCCTCGATTCGCACATAGTTGAAAATGGCAACAGCAGTAGCAGAAGCCAAGGTGTTGACCATCATGGAGATGGTTTCACTCTCTTTGGTCTCTAGACAGTCTACAGGCTGCCACCCTGAGATATTTCTGGTTCATTGAAACTGACAAGCGAGTGGGAGCATATCAGATGGTGAAGCCACTTGGCCGTTTTCTGAGAACATCCTTTGCTCGTCCCCCCACCCCAGAATGAATCACCAGGAAAGTATTGATCAGAAGGTCTGTGGAATCACAGCCATCTGCTCTTTAACCTCACTTCATTTTTTTTTTTTTTTATGCAGAGGACTGGATGTGTCATCTGAACGACTAACTGCCTTGAGGGCCTTTCCCAGGAGAACGGAAACATGCTCTTAGATTCCTTGGCATGTCTGGGCTGTAGGAGTCTGCCCTCTAGAAGTAGCTAAGCCTGGTCTCTGCTTTTCTGTAGAATTTCCATCTGAAGATTCCAGAATGCTTGCTGACATGTTCAGATCTACTGATTTCATAGCCACAGTAAAAGCCCAGAACCTGGAGAAGCTTCCAGAAACCTGCATCACATCCACCTCTCTGCACTCAGGAAGGATCCACCACCACCACCACCCTATCTCACATATGTTCTTCCTTTAAAGTGAAAAAACAGGGACTTTCTTTCTTGGCTATCAGCTCACCATCATCCCACTAGACAACAGCCTCCAAAATCTCTATAGCAATGTGGCTGGTCTCTCCCACACAGCTTTCTTCCCCGCCAACTAATTCCTGCCCTTAACCTTCTTAGGTGTCAGTACAGCGTCTGTTATTCATAGCTTCATTGACATTTCTTCCAAATCCCTGAGCTGATGGTGACTCATTGTCTCTTGTCATCGAGGGGCATCACTGAGCTGTACACAATGCACTGCATGAAGTTCATGTTAGGTATTCTCTGATGTCTTTCATCAAAGGTGCTCTGAAAACTTTTAATTTGATGACCTAGAGGCAAACACAAAGACTCCCAGTTTTACAGCCTGCACAATTAAATTAAGCAACCAGCTTGAATCACTTGGGGTCCAAGATTCCAGACTTGTCTCATGAAACCCAGGTTCCCTGGCCATGAAAAATTAGTTTAGCAAAGATATGAAGTATTCACAGTGGTCCAGGCCTTGCCTTGGGGGCCTTGTCTGAACTTACCCACCCACTAAAATGCTATTACCATGGTACTTCAATGCAGGCTTCTTTGTACCCAGTGTCCTTGAATTCTCCATAGGATATTTTTATTTTGCTGAAAAAGAAAACTAAACACTTACTGGGCTACATGGAAAATGAGATGGCTGTTTTGAGAGAAAAAAATTATGCTTCCGCTGTGCTAATTAGTCACACAGAATGGCAATTGCCTAAAAGGTTGCATCTAACTTCTTAGCTTTATGACTGTTTGGTGGGATGAGATCCCTCCAACCCACATGTATTAGTCAGTTTTCCATAGCTGTAACAAAATACTTTAGATAATTAACTTAAAAGAAGCAAGGCTCATGGTTTCAGAGGTTGCAGTCACTTGGTCCTGTTGCTTTGGGCCTATGATATCACAGTACATCATGGCAGAGAGCACATGGCAGAGGTCGGTTCATCTCATGGCAGTTGGGAAAACAAAAGGGCTAGGTTCCCAATATTCCTTACACAGGTACACCCACAGAGACCTAGCTTTTTCCTGCTAGACTCCCTCCTAAAGGTTCTACCACCTCCCAACTACACCACAGGCAAGCAATGCAATCTTTAACACATGGGCCTTTGGAGACCACTCAAGATCCAACTATAGCACCATTTTTAGAGCCTGAAGCATCCTGATGCTCTGAAGTATGATTCATTGTAAAGAAGCCACAAGTGACCATTTCAGTCAAATCACACACAGGACCTATGCTAATAGGTTTATCTTACAGGGTAAAGGTCTGTTGTCTTGCAGAACTTCTACCTTAACAGCAGTTCGCAGCTATGACCTTTTTTCTCCCTCCTCCCTAACCTCTATCCCACGAAACCTAACACTAACCCAAGCCCATAACCCCAGCTGTACTAGTCACTTTTCCTTTGCTGGAAGAAAATCCCTGACACATACAACTCAAAGGAGAAAAGGGTTATTTTGGCTCATGGTTTCAGATGTTTAAGTCTATGGTTAGCTGGTACCAAGGCAGAAATGTCAAGGTGGAAGGGTGTGGCAGACAAAAGCTGATCACCACATGACAACCAAGAAGCAGAGTGAGATGAAAGAGCCAGAGAAAGCAAATACCTTCAAAGGCCCTACTTCCTCCAGTGGGACCCACTTCTTCTGATGGCCCATTCAGCTATGAACTCCTCAGTAGGGGATCCATTGATGAGGTCAGCACCCACATGATCTAATTACCTTCCAAAATTCCATCTTTGAACACATGAGTCTTTGGAGGAACTTTTTTTTTTATTTTAAAAAGGGTAAAATTGCACAGAACAAAACAGATCTTAAGAAAACAATGTAAGAGATACAGATTTCAAAGCAAAACAACCAGAGATCTTCACTGTCTATCACATTGTCTCTTGTTTTCTTCCAACTAGATATCCATATCTTCACATACAATGAATTCATACAAAATAGTATAAAACTAATCAGAACAGGATGATGAAGGCATTTTAGGTCTTCAAGACCAGACAATAGGGAAGTCAACAATGGCTGTCATAATGACTCTCATTCTCTTCAAAATAGCTGTCCACACCTTCACGTATGTTGAAATTAAACAAAACAAAACAGACTAAAATCACTCTGAACAAAGAATAATAGTATTGCTGGATTTCACATCATGATGCTATGGAATCAGCACTGGGTACCTTAGTGTCTCTTTTTCTTTAAAGTAGCTGTTCATTTCATCATGCATTATATAATTGATTCTGATAAACTGTTTAGAAGTTCTACACATGCACGAGTCTCTACATGTATGCCTAGTCTTTCTATATTAGAGGGAAAAAAAAATAATTTCCTAGAAAAACACGAAACAAAAAAGACATATAAACAACAATAGCAAAGAACCCAAAACACTGATAATATAGACCTTCAAAACAAGGTGGTATGAACGTAACTAGGGTTGTTATTTTACATAATGATCTTCAAGAGCTCCTCAGATCACCATACAATAATATGCACAATTGTGCCAGTCCTATGAATGTTAACTATTTTGTTTCAAGAACTTATAGAATTTATAGCACAATGATCTTAGCTATCCTAAGTGTGTTTATATACTTTTAGATATTTTTTCTTTTCCCTTCCTTTTTCTTTTTCCTCATTTTCCCTGAGATATTATTTTTCCCCTTTAAGCAGATTCTTGTCTTTTCACTGTGTTTTTTGAGTTTTTTGTATCTTATGTTCTCTTACCATTTCTTACACTAGGAAGACTATATAGTGTTTACACATGTGAGTTTGATTTATTTCACTTATGAGTATGGTCTCAAGTTGCATCCATTTACTTATAAATATCTCAATGTTATCATTCTTTATAGCAGAGTAGTACTCCATTGTATAAAAATAAAATATATCTTTTTTATCCATTGGAGGAACAGTTTTTATCCAAATCACAATGTTTATACTTGAGAGTGAAGCCCCAGTAAAGATGGAGCTCTGAGGTTAAAACCAAGTACAATGCAATCCTCCAGTTATCAGTGTATGGGTGTTATAGTGTCATTCTTTGTAACTTAAATATGCATCTTAAAATTTAGAGATTCCATAGAAAAATCCAGTTTTCCAAGTTCTTCCCCCACACACACACAAAAATTAAACTATCTCTCCACACTGTCTTAGCACTTCTACACGGTCACTACCAGCTGGAGCTGGCAACCACCACCAGCTCCTTTATGAGGAATGCACGTTCTCCGGTTCACCCCTCTCATGCCAGATAGCTCCACATTGCCATGTATTACCCTGGATCCTGCAGACTGGAGACCTCTGGGTTAAAGCAAGGAAAAAAGAGAAAAGAAAGAGGGTTAAATCATGAAAGTTTCCCTGATGTAGTACATGGGCTGCATGAGACAGGATACCTGACTAAAAGTAACTTAAACAGTAAAGATTATTATTTTATTACTTTATTTACCAAAAGTCTATATATTGGCAGCTCCAGAGTTAGAATGAGGCTGGACAATGCCAATATCAGTGCCTCTGCAGTGTTTTGGCTTTTTTCTCACAGTGACAATGCAGCTGCCACAACTATAAATCCTGTGTCCTCATATAATAACATAAAAAAAGGAGAAAGACCAGAATTCCTCCTCCTGTGGTTCTCTTATTGGGGAGCAAAACCACTCCACATGATTCCAGCAAACTGTGACCTATGTCTCACTGTCCAAAATTGGACCACATGATCATCCCTAAACCAATCACTGGCAAATGAGAATGGAAATGTCATATCTGAAAACAAACATGATTTGTCCCCTGAATCTAGAAGGTGGGTCCATATTTTAATATAACTGCTATGCATGTAGTACTAATAAAAAGAAAAATGAGGAGAGTGATAGGTTTTGTAATGCCTACCATTTATGAAAAGTGTAGTCATGTAGGATATCATAAGATTCTAGCATAATGGCCCCACATCAAACTAAGCTCCAAGGCAAGCAATATGCAGCTCAGCAGAATCAGCCACTCTGACATCTGGACGGGTTAGAGGATATGGATGGTGTGAACACAACATAAAGGACTGTTTGTCTTTTCTTCTGGACTCTATGTGCGATCAGCAGGCAGTACAATCATTTTGTTAGGAGCTTTACCACACCTCCCTTTGAATTTTAGGGTCTGGTGTTTGTGTTTCAGGCATTTTCCTGCCAGTAAAAGGGCAGGATTCTCTCCAGATGCTCTTCCCCCAGAGGATGTGTAAAAAGACACTGCCCTTAGGAGCGGGCCTAAGACTCTGTCCCAGAGGCAGACAGGGAGCTCGTCTGGTTAAAGCTCTTTCCTGAAAGGACTGATGATGTAGTTTCTGGAGTGGGAGCCTTGAGTCAAGTGAGGGCTGGTTGCTTAATCCCTTGTCACCTCTTCTGTTCACCAGTCCCAGAAAGCTTCAGAGCCATGGGTCCAGGGAAAGTGTTATTCAACAGAGCGTCAGGTCCCGGTTCTGTGTGCCACACTCCCCACACATACACACTGAACCACGCTTCCACCTGGGTGGACTAAGGAAAGGAAAGGCGACTGCTCCAGAAGACCCTGAGCCACCAGGACGACACTGAGCCCTTCCCTCCCACGGTACCAGACTGAACTCTTACACCAGAAGCTAGGTCTGGGGTGTCCCCTCTATTTTTCTCTGGCTACTATGCACCCCAGTCGTGTCCAGTATCATTTCCATTTGCAAATTTCAAAATCCAAAAAAAAAAAATTATTATTTTAAAACTCTATATTGACATTGTGCTCTCCAAATTCTAACCACATTCAAATCTCTTATCTCATCAAAACCCAGCCACTATTACCACGATTTACTCTCCACTGTATGTCAGGCACTGTATTAAGCACGTTATATACATAATCACTGTTAATGTTCCCAATAGCCCCTTAAGGTAGATTCTGCTGCTAATCCCATTTCAGAAGTGAGGGACCCAAAGTTCAGAAAGATAATGTGACTTGCCAAGGCTCCATAGGTAGCAGGAGGCAGCCAGGTTTCAAGCTCAGATCTGTCTGCTGAAAAAAGCCTGGATTTTAGCAGTCAATGCATTATTCTTTCAAGCTGGGAAGTGATGCTTTCATGGTGACTGGAGCGTGTTCTTGAAAGCCTTCAGATAAAGAATGAGCTGGCCTCTGTCTCTCGATTCTTCTTTGCCCTCCTACCTTTGATACTGGAGTTCGTGCTCTATAACATAGAAGAAAAGATGTAGGTCTCTTCATCTTGGTACCATCAAGACTTCAGGGCTCAGTTAGGCCCAATAACCAGGACGGAAAGCTGGCAGGCTAGACCAAATGACAGGGTAGTCTCCAGAAGCCCTGGGACATCGGGACCAACAGGCCCAGAGTGACTCACATGAATAACCAGAGTCCAAAGATGAGCAGAAGGAATTACCTCAGCCATGTTCATGGCCAAAAACTAAGGTCATAGTCAAAGGCCAAGAGGAAGAACATGTGATAGGTATGGCACAGGGTTTGCACTGGGTCCCAGGGGCTCCCGCCTCAACTAGGAATAAAACTTCAGGCACGCAATTGAGCCCAAGGAAAGCAATGAGAGCTAAGTAGAGAATTCACACTGAGAGTGGAGCTCCAGGCCAAAGAGGAGGCTGGGAAATAAGGTGGGTTCAGGCGGTCTGGGACTCACTGTCTCCTGCTGGGTACAACCTGGCTAATGGAGTCACTAAAGTGTTATTAGCTGATAGCAACATCTTTTGCCTCCCAGCCAGCACACGTCATAGTGAGAGCCACCATACTTGTGCTATCTCTAATCTCTACCATGACCCTCAAAAACCTGTAAGGGATCAGCAAGTCTCCATGTTATAGATGAACAGAGACTCGGAGAGATCAGTTGATCTATCCAACATCTTGTAGGAGAAACACAACTACCGCTGGACACAATGTGCACGTGTCCATAGACCAACTGATATCGCTTGGTGCTGCCACTAGGTCAAGCAGTGCTCCGGGCACTAAGGAGGTCAGAGTGCGTGAGACCTGGGCTCTGTATCCAAGGACTCAGAGCCAAGTCCCCCTTCTGTAACTTTGCTGGTGTCCTTTGAGGCCCAGCAGGGAGGCAGCTGCCTCCTCCAGCCTCCACTCCAGTCCGCAGTAAGGCAAGTCAAGCTCCCTGTTGCATCTGCTCCAGCCCATTTGTTCTGTTCATTAAAGAAACCATGACAGAGAAAGAGCCACGGAGCTGGTGGATTAGACTGTATCATTTTGAATCTAAACTTCATCCTCTGTGATCAGTGGCCTTTGTTGGTCCAGAGAGGTTTTTGTTTGTTTGGGGCAAGGAGGATTTGCTCGGATTAGCATTGAGATTGCCTGTACACTGAGGAAAAGGGGCCAGCAGCTGCCAGAGACCAGCTGGAATGCAGTTAGCTCAAGTCCTCCCCATGGACCACAGCTCTGGAGTGACACAGCACTTCTCCCAGCTCCCACAGCAGCAGGCGCCGGCCTCTAAGACAGCACAGTGGTGGGAATGACATTGCTTGGTTATCCGATCACTCTCCATCACTGAAACGCTTAGGAATGATTTCAGTCCCTTTCCAGCAGCCAGGGCTATAAATAAAGATCCCCAGGGGATGCTGAATCCTGCCCTTCATCCCTGCCGCCTATGTGATTCATCTCACAAGCTGATTCTTTACCCATCTTCTTGATTACAAGGGGAAAGTGGAAGTCTGTGTACATCTGTGTGTGTAGGTGTGCATGGCTATTCTTGTTGCATCCGTGTGCATTTACTTAGGTGAAGTCCACGCACATGCACACATGTGTCTGAGTGTAGATGTGCATCTACTTCTGAGTCAGTGCTTGATTTTATTTTATTTTATTTTATTTTATTTTATTTATTTTTGCGGTACCGGGGATTGAACTCATGACCTTGCCCTTGCCAGGCAGATGCTTATGCCAGTGAGCTAAATCCTTGGCCCTCAGTGCTTGATTTTGAAAGAGCAAAAATGCCTCTCTTATCCAGCCTTGAGCAGAGCATCTTTTAGCTATGACTCCATATCAGATCATGTTAGAGCCCTTCTTTGTGTACTGCTCTGTACTAACTAAGCAAAGTAAGACACAAGTTCTGTCATTATCATGGACAACAACTGCCTCAAGAAAATAACATCCCTGAGTAGCAGCAACAGTTGAGAAACCAGCATTTCAGGGGAAAAAAAGACTCACATGAAATGGAAAGAGGAATGAAAACTTTCACTTACCACATCCTTTCTCCTCTGTCCCAGGTACTTACTAAGTGATTTACTCCTGACAACAACACAGCAAGACAGAGTTTCTTTTTCCGGTTTTCACAGGTGAGAAAACAGCCCTAGAGAAGCTAACTAACTTCACACATACTGTGAAGGGCCAAGGTAAAATGTACATCCAGGAATTTGGAGCAAAATCTTAGAGATTATCCCATCCAAACCTCCACTGAATGCTTGCATCTGCCCACACAATCCCTGAAAACTTATCATTTCAATGCTCAAGCTATTCATATTGTTGCTGTGACAAAATATTAGAGGTAGGCTATTTATTTGAAAGATAGTTTATTCAGCTCAGTTCTGGAGGCCTCGTGCACGGCATCTGCATTGCTCACTCTGGCAAGGACCCCTCAGCTCCATCACACCACAGTGACAGCAAAAGCAAGTGCACGGGCACAGTTGGTCACTGAGACCCATGAGAAGAAAGTTAGATGGGATCAGGCTTGGGGTTTCATAATAACTCACTGTATTCTATAGCAACTCACTGCAGAAGACTAGTACTCCCATCCTAGGTCCAAGGTGGGATTGCCAGCTGCTGGCCCAATGACCTAGCTCCTAAGGTTCCTTCTGTCTCCTACAGCCCTGAGGGACACTGAACCTTTAACAGTGGTTGTAGAGGACACCAAAACAATACCCACACTGTAGCACTATTCCCTCTTTACACGGGGCCTAACTGCTGGAAAGTTCTGCCCAAAGTCGAGACCCTATGGGGCCGCCTTTCCATTTCTACCCATAAACTCTCATGGTCCTCAACAAAAGAAAAAGCAAGCCTATTCCTCTTCCATGTCACTGCGTTTCAAATCACCGGTCACAGTCATTGTGCTATTTCCTCACTGATCCAGACCCTCCATCCATTTCACACTTGAAATAATTTCAAATCCCTAAATATTTGTTCATCGCTCTATCCTTCGTGCTGGTACCTGCAGTGCTGACACATTTCAGCTGGGTAAATACCAGTTAGGTGAGCAGAGAAAAGTGAGCCTGCTGATGGTAGATGGTGCCATGAGTTATTTCATTAGGTCTTTTGTCTTAATTTAGGACTGGCCAGTTGCCAGAAGCAGAGCCTATTCTGGCTAACTCAAGTAAAAATTCAGGTTTGATGGAAGGATACAGGGAACTCTAAAGAAAGCAAGATACAGGAAGATTGCAGAATGAGAACAATATCAGAATAAATCTCTCTCTCCCTCCCCCTCTCCCCCTGGTCTGTCTCTCTCCATCCTTCTCTCCCTCCTTCCTTTCCCTCTCTCTTCTCATTCTCTCTGCTTTCTACCATCTAGTATCTACCTCTTAGCATACTGTTTTTCACAGTTTCCCAATGCCCAACATTGTAGCCATCCCTAAGCCATATCATGTCACAAGTCCATGCTCATCAGCACCTAAATGACAAGGGCCCTATGTCCCTGAAGAGATTAACTCATTGGTGAGACTTGGGTCAGGTGTCCATTCCTAGACTACTGAGTGATGTTTAGGCCAGCAGGGAAGCTGATCTGGTTACAAGCATGGTTGCAGTAAATACCTCTTTAGTAAGGATTTTCAGGTTATATTAGAAGGGAAGAAAGATTCTTTGGGAAAAGGTAAGGATAAATAGAAATTCTAGCATCTCTTGTAAACCTTTAAATATCAATATTACAAATTGATTTGAGACTCTTGAGATGCACTCAGAGAAGCATTTATTCCTTAGCATTTACTCCAGACATAGGCAATGGGGGCTACAGACTTTTAGAACTGCTTGTGCTTCCAAAATTGAGATTCAGGGCTGAAAAACCCAAACAAGTCATACTAATGTCTATATGTTCCTACTGAGGGCTCAGGTTCCCCTCTTAGAGGAGAATGTCCTAGAATCGTTTGTGGTTCTTTAGCATCTTGTCAATGATCTTACCAATTTCCAGGAAAAAAAATATATCCTGTGCATATAGCTGCATTTGGCAGAGCTGTGATTGTCCTCATAACTATTCTCATTGCTGTGACAAAATAACTGATGCCCAAAATTAAGGAAGGAAAGGTTTATTTAGCTCACAGTTTGCAGAGGTTTCTGTTAGCAATCAGCTGGCTCCAAGGCAGGGTGATATGGCTGAAGGGCAACTGTTCATGGCAATGGAATATACCAAAAAGCAATGAGAGCAAAAGGGAAAAAAAGGGGCCCCTTTTCCTCCCTTATATTCTGTGCAGATTAACCGCCCTAGGGCAGATATAGCACTCACACACCAAAACCCAGCACTAGACAATGAACCTATCAAAAACTTTAGAGTCAGCTGCCTCCAAAAAGCCCATCCCCCACACAACCATATGAGGCCCTAGGGGAACATCTAGACACAAACCATAATAGTGATGTACTGGTGGTTCAGGGTTCCCATCCCCTAAACTGTCAGACTTGCTCCTTAAATATCTGTTTACATTGTAAGTACTAGCTAATGGGTAAAGGGCCCCCTAACAGGGTAATTTAACTGTAATGAATAGACCTCAACTCACATTAGTTTTAGGGAAATAGACAGACTGAAAGAGAATTTTGAGGAACTTGCCATACTGACAAAATTAAGGCATCCTGGCTAGAAGAAATGAAACTTAGCAGTCTTCCCGACTCAAGATTCTGAGAAAAGAAGAGATTTGTTGAGCTTGGCTCACATGACCACCTCCTTGGTGACCGCTGAAGTTCTCTTGACCTACTGTTTGCGTGTAGGCCCAGCAAACCATGTTATTTGCTGTTACCCTTGCAACAAGTCTTGGGTGGTATGACTCAGGCAGTGACAGTCTGTGTCCCTCACAAGGGGCCCTTTGCTCCTGGTCCAGTCCATCTTGGCTCTTGTCATGCTCCTAGAATCATGAACTCCATTGCTGATCAAACTCTTAAGTAGGGTTTCTCTGCATTTTTGTTTTCTGGCAGACTGGAGCTATCCAACTCACATATATAGTTTCTGACCATGTCTTCTTTTCTAGGAACTTGGGAGGGGGTTCTTTGAGATTGAAATATAAGCCAAGATGCAAATATAGCACATAAAATTATCCTTTCCTTGATGGGTTTTCCAAGAACTGGACCTAAACTTAGAGTTCGCCCAATCTTGGTTCAAGGATCTTAGCCTAGGGCAGTCAGTCCCAACATATTCCCTTACCAATGCTCCCAGAAGGCCTATTGGGACTTCACACAAACAGAACCTCTGTGTCTGATTCCCTGCAGTGGGACACAAATTAAGCCCACTCTGTGGACTTGCTGCAAAAATATCTAAACCCAAAACCTCCAAAGTCATTTATTTCTAGTTCTAAAATTCCATGGTTCTCTGATGAAGCAAATGGAATTTATTTCTAAGAAGAGGGTAATGAACATCTTACTCAGTGAACTGTAACTCATTCTGCCAGATTCTGGAGACTTCCTGGCTGATTCTTAAGAGTATTCCCATGGCTGAATTTCTGCCACTTTCCTGGGAGTTTATGACATCAGAGAGCAGAATCCGACCTGACCTTTGCAAGGAAACTGTTATCTAAGCTATGAAGCAATAGGCTCATATCTATCCTTAAAACCAAACATTACTTTTAGGTTGCCATGGGTCAATTGACCACCAAATGAGGGGTGAACTGAGTGTCTGCAACAGAAAAAGGTGGTCTGTGCCATCTGCTCCCCAAGCAGCCTTCACTGTGGTCAGAAACCATGAATAAATTAAAAGGAAAAATCAATTCAATGATAGATGTGGAACTAAGCTCTGTTTTAGGGTAAGATACCAAAAAATGAGTGGGTTGTCCCATACAACTGAGCAGAATTTACCCATCCCTCAAATGGCATGCTATTATCTTCTGGACTTTTTCTCAAAAAGTGGGAATGACTTTACCCCCACTATCTACAATACTTCTTTTAAAAAGAAAAAAAAATAAACACAATCAGTGACCACAAAATACAGGACAGCTAGCTCAGTGAGCTATAGATGTTCAAATCTACCATCTTTCAGTCCACAGCTAATCAAGGTAGGAGTGTCATTTACGGTAGGGGAAGGATTTTCAGGTAGGACAGCAGACATTTTGGTACATGGGCAAGTACATAATTAGCTCAGTTACACAAGTTGCTGTTGTAAGTGACAGATGCTGGAATCTTCAAATTAATTTCTTTTGGTTGGTTCAGGAGTATTTGGCTCTTTCACTTGAAACTTGGAAGCAGAAATGGTACATTTCAGTTGTCCTCTCCTCAGAAAAGGCAGGGATTGAGCTCAGCCCAGCCCACACTGACAGTGCTGAGTAAGATCAGGGTCATGAGACTTCCCGGAAAATGGCAGAGTGATAAGCAACAACTACGCAGACTCTCTAAGATTCCAAATCCAGACCCTATAAAATAACAATTTGGGAAGAAAAAAAGTGGAGGGGAGTGAATCCCCCAGGAACCAAGAAGGATCTGACTGGAAAATTAAAACCCCAACAAGAAACTGAAGAGACAGAACACAGTGTGGAAAAGGGAAGGGACAATCTGCCCATTCTCCCCAGCTCCTGGAGAAACCAAATCTACAGGGACAAAGCCAAAGAGAGGGACTCCAGAAGGACTCAGAGAGAGATGCAGCAGTGAAATGGACAGTCAGGGGCTGTGAGCTGCACTAGCTGGTGAGTGACTCCAGTCCAAGCCCCACCATAACTAATGGAGAGTACTTGTTCAGATGCCTTTCCAGGGAGGGATTGATTGTTTGAACTTGGGACTCAGAGCAGCTTCTGCGTGGCTTCAGTTCAGGGCTGCCAGTGTTACATTCTCACCGTGACTGGGGAGGAGGCAGCCACAGGAGATAGTCATGGTCAGGGAGCCACAGTCAGGCTGGAAAGAGATTCCCCAAGGGGTTTCGCCTAAAGGACAGGGACCCCCCACCTCCTGGCCAAAGACCAGGCTCAGCCGGAATTGCTCCGGATTTGAAAGTTGTGACACTGCTGTCCTTGCCCTAATCCTACTGCATGCTGGGACCTCTATCCATCACAGAGCTAGGATGCAACTGCCTTCTTTATCTGTCAGTATGAGCAGGGAGGGACACATCTTGATTCAAACACTGACCCAGAATCGTAGCTCCTGGAAGAAAACCACACATTCGAAACCACACAGAAATATCTTTTTCGTTGTTGATTTTGTTTGTTGTGTATTTATAGTTTTTGTACATGTGTGTGTTGCTCTTTGTTTTTTCTTTTTCTCTTCTCTTCCCTCCTTTCTTCACCAGTTTATTGGAGCTCAGGGAGTTTTCCTTTACCTTTCTTCCTTGCTTTTTTTTTGTCTTTATGAGACAGGGTCTCGCTATGCAGTTCAGGCTGGCCTTGAGCTCACTTTGTAGCCCAGGCTGGTCTCAAACTCTCAACGATGCTCCTGCCTCAGACTCTCAAGTGCTGGGATTACAGGAGTGAGCCACCACACCCGGCTTCTTCCTTGCTTTTTATTTCTTTTTCTTACTTCTTTTATCCTTTCTTTATTTTTTCCTCTTTTCCCTTTTAACTTTTCTCCTGTTAGTTTTTACTCATTTACTTGTTCTTTTTGTATGCTTTTCTTTTTTCTGCTTGTTTTTCTTTTATCTACTATTGCTCATCAATTTTTTCTCTCACATTAACCTATTTCTATAAACAACCCATAAGATCCACTTGTTTCTCCTCCTCCTCATACCATAGAATTTAAGGCTTTAAAGTTTTCCTCTTGCATTCCCTCAGCCCCAAACCCAATATCTTTAATAATATAACCATAAAGCTTTGTTAATCTTTTACTAGTGAACTCTTTAAATTACTTTCAGTTACTTTCAGCAGACATACAGCCATCAGATTTAGTACATGTTAGCTGTAATTCAATAGTTGGCTTGTCTTAATTTTTACACCATAATTGTGGATTTCTTCTCTAGGACTAAGGGTGGTACATAACTGGATTTTGTTTGTTTGTTTGTTTGTTTGTACTGGGAATCAAACTCAGGACCTTGCACTTACCAGGTAGGTACTTATGCTGCTGAGCTATATCCCATGCCCATAATTGATTCTTTTGATATGTTAAAGCCTAATTTGTTTTGCACGGTACTACTATTGATGATTCATTTGATATTAACAAGGTCACACAATTGTCATTATTTCTCTGTAAGCAAACACTCAGATTACTCTTGTAACATTAACAACACTAGAGTACATTCCCAGAGAATTTTGTTGTTGGGTGAATTACACTGCGTTCTCCTCTCTGAAATTAATCAGGTTGGTCACATTGTGGCAAAGGATTATAGTTAGCCACACTCAAAGTATATCACTGAAAACAATTTATACAGTAGAGATATCCATACTAGCAAAAAAGTATTTATACTATAAACATCCACAAACCTCAGCATAAAATAAATAAAACAATAGAAACATGAGAAGACAAGCCAACAAAATGCCCTCTAAAATTTGTAATCCCCCATGGCCAATCAGGGAGAAACCAAGGATGCAAAATAGCATAAGCCACATACATGAATTACACAAAAAAAATAACAGAAAAGTTTAGAAAACAGATAAAATAGATACTCAGCAGGATCAGAGAAGATGTAACTAAATAGATAATTGAAGTAACAAAGTGATCTAGGAGATTTTAGCTAATAAAGGCTAGCTGATTTACTTATTCAGATTCTCACACTAGTAAGACAATATAATGTTTACACATGTGGCTTTGGTTTATTTCACTTATGTATATGGTCTCAAGTTTAAAAAAAAGACTAGCTGATCTTAAAAAATTGACACAAAAATTGAATGGCTAGTTTATCTTATTATTTTTTATTTTTTTATTTTTAAAGTAGGAAAACACCACAGAACAAGATGGAACAAAGCCAACTGAGGCAGTGTAGTCAAATTGGTACAGAACTTCACAGCAGGTTTCTGGGATAACAGTAAGAGGTACCATAGTATATCTCATTTTCTTCACAATAGTTGTTCTTCCAATCAGATATAGCAAAATCAAAGGAAATAAAGAACATTGTAGAGCTTATCAAAACAGAATATTGAATAGAGCAATACCATTAATCAGAACAAAACAAAACAGTAACAAAAATATTTGTCTTCAAAGAGATGGTAGAAAGAAATCCCCCTTATTTGCTATATTGCTTATAGTCAATCTCTCAAGAGATGCTCAGATCTCTGGCTCCCACTTGCTAATGGGGGGAGAGGGGATATGGATGTTTGAATCTCAGCCCACACCTGTAGGCTCACAGCCGATTACCAGGGAGGCGAGCTGGCTGCTTGGTTTCCCAGCACCCTAAGTTCCAACATGACACGGATCTCAGGAGACATTAATGGCTCTCCCCCTGGGGTGGCCACGGTTTGGCGGGTCACAGCCACTTACCAGGGCTGAATGACTAGTTTATCAAAAAATTAGAATCCATGAAATGATTCCAATGGGAAATTGAGGAAATTAAAAAATATATTGAAAGTATGAGCAGCAGAAGCAATGAACATCAGGGCAGAATTTCAGAACTAAAAGAAAATGATGCCTTCAAAGACCAACTACTTAAAAACACCTTAGAACAATAAGAGTATGTGAAAATGGATCCAGCAGCTTCTAGATGACCCACAGAAGACTAAACTAAGAATTACTGGAATAAGTAAAAAATTAGGGCAACACAAATGACATAAAAAAATCCCTTCCAGAAATAATGCAGAAAACTTCCCAAATATAGGGAAAGAAACATAGACATAAATGTAGAACCCCATATAGAACCCCACATAACCACAACCAAAAGAGAACCTTTCTGTGCCATACTGTACTCAAATGCTAGAAGTCCATCACAGGGGCAAAATCTTGAAATCTATTAGAGAAAGACAATGAATCAAATAAAAGGCGAACTCACTGAAATTATAGCTGACTTCTCTTCACAAACCTTAAAGGCCCAGGGGGTGTCAGAGCAAAGTGTTTCAAGCCCTAAAAGATAAAAACTCCCAACCTTGACTTAGGTATCCTGCAAAACTTTCCTTCAAAATGAGGGAGAAATAAGATATTTCCATGACAAGAAGCATTTCAAGAAATACTTGACCATCAATCCAACATTACAAAAATTCTCAAGGATATCCTATAAAGATACAATAAAGCCAACAAGTCACAAAGGATGAATAGTCCTAGTGGGATAAGCAGCTAAGCAAAAGGGGAAAAAGATAAGGAAATCATCAACAGGAAAATAATGTAACAGTTGGAATAAATCAATACCTCTCAGTAATAACTCTCAATGTGAATGGTCTCATCAATTCACCAGTCATAAGACACAGATTGGTATAATGGATCAAGAAACAAAACCCAAAGATTTTTAGTACCCAAGAAACATAAAAAGAAACTCACAAATTAGAAAATAAAGAATTCAGTGGGACTCAAGATGGTGGATCATTAAGCAGCAAGATACTCAGCCTCTCTGAGAGAGACAACTCATGCTGGAATAAAACATCATGGAGAGATCTGGACAGAGGGAGATGGATCCTCTCGACTCAGGAAGAAACTAAAGGCGAAAGAGCTGGTCAAACACGCAGTCCCTAGGTTACAATTGTAGAAGCTGAGATTTACGGACACAGCACTCTCCAGCCGCCTAAATTCGTGCCACCTCCACGACAGGCCAGAGAAGGTAGAACTCACAGCTCACAGAACTGTGACCACCTGGGGCCGAGACCCACTGGAGCTAACCCCCTGCGAGAGCTGTGACCTGTTGGACTTGCCACCAGCCAGAGCAGCCTGAGCTCGTGACTCATGCAGCAACAGCCTACAGGAGCCATGGCCCACAGGAGCCGTGACCCACTGAAGCCTTGGCCCGCTGGTGCCGCTGCCCTCCGAATGACCGGAGTGGCCCAAGATCATGACTCGCGCACCCACCACCCACCACAGCCAAGACCCATAGGAGCCGCAACCTGCTGGAGTGGCCCAAGCTCATGACTGGTGCAGCCAGGACCCCATGGAACGTGAAAAATCATGCCACTGTGACTAGCTGGTCATGCTAGAGACAGAGGTAGGTGAACCCAAGGGAGAACGGAGCCAGAGAGGAACTTCACAGTGAGTGCTGGGAATAAGACCCCCCACCATGGGAAGAAGGCAACCAACTGGACGACATGTTGGAATCGGGCAGGAGGAGCCTGAACTAGGAACCACAGTGACTTCAGTTGGTTGCTCCCTTCCCAGAGCAGATTGGTGGGATCTGATTGGCCTGGGTCACACCCCTGGCTGGGACCCCATAAGCTGTCCCAAACTGATTCCCAGCACATAGCACACACTATCCCAGTGAAGGCCTCCAAAGGTTTAATGGCCTGGTGGGGAGGGACCAGCCTACACAGCCCTGCTTCCACCTCAATGACCAAAAGCAAACAGGAGAGGGCAGAAATCCCTCGCCAGCGTGCTTTGGAAGAACCATAACCAACAAGGAAAGGGGCTGAGACCTCCACTATACACCTGTATGGAAGTAACCAAAAAAATATGGCAAGAGAAAGAAACAAAAAGAAGTCCCCAGCGCAAAACCCTGAGAACATCAATTCAGGAGAGGGAAATACAAAAGAGACTGAGGGCAGCAAACATTCAACATCAGACATGGCTTCAATAGACATCAAGAGGTATCTTCAGGACCTTGGAGATAAGCTCAAAACTGAAATATTAAATCAGGTAAAGCAAGAAATAAGTAGATTAATAAAAGAAATCCTAAGCATCTCTCATGAAGACACAGACGGAAAAAGGGAAGATCACAAAAAAGGGAGAGAAACCTTCGATAAAGAATATAAAGAAAATATAGAATACATAAAGCAGATCCAAAGAGATTACCAGGAAAATTAAAAACTCTATTGAAAGCTGGCAAAACTCCTTAAAAGAAACTAAGGATAGACTACCAAAACTTGAAGACAAGTTTGCAATGTGTGATCATGAAAGGAAAGATCTCTTAAAAATAACAAGAAAACAGGCAGTAACAATACAAAGGCTAGAAGACAACAAGAGAATCTATAATTTAAGAATAAGAAACTTGAGTGAAGAAGCAGGAATACAAATAGATGAATTACAAAGGCTATTTACAGAAATAATTAAGGAAAACTTCCCAAGCATGAGAAAAGAAAATGATATTCAGACATATGAGACATACCGAACTCCAGCCACCTACAACCAAAACAGAGCTACACCCAGACATATAATAATCAAGATACCGGAAATTCATTATAAAAACAGAATATTAAAAATCATCAGAGAAAAGAAACAGATTACCTATAAAAGAAAGCCCATCAAGATCACAGCAGACTTCTCAACACAGACCATCAGATCAAGAAGAGTTTGGAGCGAAGTAATCCAAGCCCTGAAAGAAAATAACCTCCAGCCCAGATTGATGTACCCTGTAAAACTATTCCCATTTAGAAATAAATTTATTTCTATTTAGAAATAAATGGAGAAACAAGATGCTTCCATGACAAAGAGGAACTGAGGGAATTTGGGTCCACCAATCCAAATCTACAGAGAATACTGAAGGACATTCTAGAGAGAGAGAAAAAAATACCAAGATTTCAGGAACAGTGGCAGAAAGGCTTCAATGAATGGGGCAGGCAATGGAATGAAGGAGAAAACTAGACAAACAATGGCAGAAAAATAGCATAGCAGAAACGAAGCAGAGAACGTTGGCTATAATCTCTAACATAGAAGGCCTTGATACACTAAAAAAAAAAAAATACAGGCAGAGTAGATCAGGAGGTAGGGTCCATTGAGATGCTCTGTATAGGAAATATAATCAACCTGAGAGGAGTTTTATGGACCGAAAATCAAATACGAGAAAACAATGCTCTATGTGACATGGAGCCAGAGAGAAATAGGGGCAAATTGACCACCACCTGCAGATAGGATGCAAAGACAGGATACTTATGTGCAATAGAGAACTACTCAGCTATAACAAAGGAAAACTTTGAGGCTTTTGTAGGAAAAGGAATACAACTTGAGATCAAGTCCAGGAGCGAGAAGGTTTAGAACCACTTAGGTAAATAACAGGTTGCCCCCCGCATCTAAAAACTGAGAGAATTGGTGGGACCCAAAATGCACAGCACCCTCTGGGAGTGAAAGGGGAGAAATAGTCTAAAAGAAAAAGGTTGATGATATTGTTAATAGTGCACTGGGATTTAAAACCCACATTACTCACACCACTCTGCTTAGATGGATTATATTCTGTTCCAGTTTGTCTACTTGTACTAGATTTAAGGGCACTGTCAGTTATCCCAAAAATAGCAGGATATAGTATGGTAATCATCCTTAATATCCTATTAACTTAATCTGAAGCTCTATATAACTTACACTGTTTTACCATGACTGATCTTAATTGAATCTGGTTTGTTAGATTGCTGTTTTGTATAGACAGATTTTATTCAAAGCTGTTATAATTGATAGTATCAAGTGTGAGAGTATAGGCAGCTATGCTGAAGATGACAATATTCACTAGGATACCTGCCTTTGAAGTTTTACATTGTCTACAATGTTTTGTTATTACTAATATTGTTATGTATACTATATTCAATTATACTGCTATATCCAAATATGCCCGATGATATGGATAATTCTATTGAAGATAATAAGAGACAACACAGTAACCACTGTAGGTCACCTTGTTCTGTGGTTTTATGACTTTTTGGTTTCATGTTTTTTATAGGAATTTGTTTTGTTTTGTCTTGCTATGTTTTGTTTTTCTCTCTAATACAGAAAGGATAGAAATACATGTAGAAACTCATGCATGCATAGCTGTTTATAGTCTCACTGTTTGAATGTCTACTTTGTATGCTTTAATTTTGTAACTTGAACAACTATTTCTAAGAGGGCAATACGTAATTTATCAACTAGTGATTTCTTACTGTTTATCTTTTTTTAAATTCTGTACCATTTATACCATTTTCCTGTTTTTTTTCTCTTTAAATAAAAAAAAATTAAAAAATAAAGAATGGAAAACAATAGTCGATGCAATGGGAACCCAGAAAAAAGCACTGGTCACTATCCTAATTTCATGCAAAATGAATTTCAAACCAAGGCTGAACAGGAGAGACAAGAGACCTTGTCTAAAACAAAAGAGACGGAGACAGAGAAACAGAGAGAGCCAGGCATGGTGTGGTATATGTCTGTAATCCCAGCATTCAAGAGGCTGAGGCAAGAGGATCACCACAAGTTTGAGGCCAGTCTGGGCTACATAAACAAGTTCAAGGCCAGCCTGTACTACATAATCAGACTCTACCAAGAGAGAGAGAGAGAGAGAGATGGTCTGCATATTGGTAAAGGGAACATTTCAATAGGAAGAGATAAAAGTGTTAAACATATACACATCAAATACGGACAAACCTAACTTCCTAAGACCAACACTAATAGACATGAAAATCAGATAAACATCAAAGCAACTGTAATAGGAGACCTCAATACCCCAGTGTCACAAATGACCAGATCCACTAGATAAAAAAATCAACAAACAAATATCAGAGTTGAACTAAACCTTCAAACAAGATTTGATATATATATATATATATATATATATATATATATATATATATATATTCAACTACAACAAAATATCCATTCTTCACAATAGCACATGGAACTTTCTCTGAAATAGACCAGCTATTAGCTCATAAATAATGTTTGAGTAAATGCAAAGGAATCAGAATTATCTCATGCATATTATTAGATCACAGTGCAATGAAAGTAGAAATCAGTGGCAAAGGACACCACAGAAACTACACAAATAGATGGAAATTAAATAATACCATCTTGAATAATCAATGAGACAGATGAATTTAAAGAAGAGATTAGATGGTTCCTAGAATCAAACAATAATGCCAGTATGACATACCAGAAACTATGGGACATATTAAAAGCAGTTCTGAGAAGGAAATTGATAGTGCTTAGTTCCCACATCAGAAAAACAGAGCAAGCTCAAATAAATCACCTAATGTTACAGCTCAGGGTCCTAGCAAAACAAGAATAAACCAAACCCAAGCCTAGTACAAGGAAGAAAGTTATAAAGATCGAGCAGAAATTAATGAAATTGAGACAAAAAATATAAAGAATTAATGAATCAAGGAATCAATTATTTGAAAGAATCAACAAAATAGACAAACCCTTAGCCAACTCTACCAAAGTAAGGAAAGAAAAAACCCAAATCCATGCAATTAGAAATGAAAAAGCAAAACCACAACTGATTATGCCAAAATCCAGATGCTCATTGGTAATTATTTTGAAGACCTGTCCTCTAATGAAATGGAAAATTCAGAAGAAATGGGTAGATTCCTAGATACATATAAGCTACCAAAGCTCAACCAAGAAGATATAAACATCCTGAATAATCTCATATATGTCCATGAAACTGAAGAAGTAATTTTTTAAAAGGTCTTAATGAATTCACTTGTAGAATTTTCCAAAACTTTAGAGAAGTTCTAATGCCACTACTTCCCAGATTCTTTAATGAAAGTGAAACAGAAGTGATACTCCCAAACTCATTCCTGAAAGTAAGCATTACCCTGATACCAAAACCAGAGAAGGACCCAACCAATAAAAAAATGCTACAGGCCAACCGCCTTAATGAGCACAGATCCAAAAATTATCAGTGAGATACTGGCAAAGCAGAATGCAGCAAATCATCAAAAAGATCATACATCATGACCAAGTAGGATTCATTCCAGGGATGCAGGTATGGTTCAATATACACAAATCAGTAAATTTAACACACAACATAAACAGAAGCAGGGGAAAAAAATCACATGATCATCACAACAGATAGAGAAAAAGCATTTGGCAAAGTCCAACATTCATTCATGATAAAAATCCCGAAGAAAACAGGAATACAAGATCTTTCTCTCAACTGAACAAAAGCCATCTATAAAAAACCAAGAGTCAACATCATATGAAATGGAGAGAAAAGGAAAGCTTTCCCTCTAAAATCAGGAATAAGGCAAAGATGTGCATTATCACCACTCCTCTTCAATATAGGTCTCAAAACATCAGCCAAAGCAATTAGACAAGAGAAAGAAATAAAAGAGACATGGATAGGAAAGAAAAAATTAAATTATCATTATTTGCAGATGACATGATCCTCTATGTAGAATACCCAAAAACTCCAACAGAATATTCCTATAATATTCATGTGCTAAAGATTGAGCCTAGACCTATATCTCACCATGCACTAAATAAAATCAAAATAGACCAATGATTTAAATATTAAAACAGAAACACTTGGCCAGGCATTTAGCTCAGCAGCATAAGTGCCTGCCTTGCAAGTGCACAGTCATGAGTTCGATTCTTAGCATACACACAAAAAAACAGAAACACTTAATCTTCTGGAAGACAAAATAGATAAATAGGTGTATGTCTTAAGGATATAGGTGTAGGCAAAGACTTTCTGAGCAGAACCACAATTGCACAAGAATACCAAGAAATCAATAAATGGAATCCCATCAAATTAAAAAGTTTCTGCTCATCAAAGGAAACAGAGTACAGAGATAACCTATAGGTTGGGGAAAATTTTTGGCAGCTACTCCTCAGACAAAGGGCTAATATCTAGAATATGTAAAAAACTGAAAAAAAGTAAACCCCCAAATGTAAAGACCTAATCAAGAAATTAGCATCTTTGCATGGGCATTTTTACCTATGAATAGATACTTCTTAGATGAAGAAGTATACGTAGCCAACAGACACATGAAAAAAATGTTCCGCCTTACTAGCTAGTTGAGAATGCAAATTAAAACAACACTGAGATTCTATCTCACTCCAGAAAGAATGGTCATCATCAAGAAATCAACCAATAACAAATGCGGGAGGGGCTGCAGAAAAAAAAGAATATTTCTTCATTATTAGTGGGACTGTAAACTGGTAAAACCACTATGTAAATTAGTACAGGAATTCCTCTAGTAACTTAAAATAGAAATCCCAGCTGTTCTCCTTCTAGGTATCTTCCCCAAAGAGTTAAATACATCATGTTACAGTAACATATGTATGCCCATGCTTATCGCAGCACAGTTCATAACAGCTAAATCTTGGAAGCAGCCCATATGCTGCTCAACTGATGAATGGATAAAGAAGAATGTGGTGTTTACTACACACAATGGAGAACAGTTCTGCCATAACGAAGGATGAGCTTGAGTCATTTGTGGGAAGAGACACACCTTGAGATCATAATGTTAAGTGAAATAAATCAGACACAGGAGCTTAGATATCATATGGTTTCTCTCATATGAGAAACTATATATATAAATAAATTGAAAGTAAAAGACAGACAATATAGCTGAAGCCTGCATCAGGGGTAAGCTGCCCGGAACCTCCACCGAGGGCCTGCCCTGCCACCGGGAACATCGAGGAGGCCCGCCCAAGACTGAAAACTGCCCTGGACTGCTTCTTCTTGGCCCACCCTCCCACCTGGAACATCAGAAGATCTCAGTGAGATCCAGTTAGTGTGAGAAAATTTGGAATTTTGCTCCCAGGTGTCGAACTTTGGACTACACCGGACTGACTGTATCAATGTGGTGAGTATACCCCTAAAATAGAGGTGTACAGGGGATAAATAGGGCCAGTAGTAAAAACCCCTACAACTAACTGTATAACTTTGTTGTGTCTGAAAATAGTGTGTGTGATCCCCTCCTACACATAGAAAACACCAGGCAGAGTGAAAATGACAAAATGAAAAAGCAAAATGCAGTCTCAAACATATAGTTCACCAGAAGCAAGTATAGGAGACATTGAAATAGAGGACCCCAAAAGTAACACACTAGGAATCTCTGAAAAGTTGGCGAGTGAAATAAAAAAACAACTGCATCAGGCTATAGAGGAAATCAAATTAGAAGTAGTCTCCCATGTAAAGATAGAAATAACAACTTTAGTAAAGGAGTTGTTGAATGCAGCTAAAGAAGAACTAGAGAAAAAAGTACATGAGCATGGGAAACTGATTGAAACTTTGAATGAACAATATAGAAAACAAGCAGAATTCA
>PVLA01008010.1:0-63249 GCA_004027455.1 Hydrochoerus hydrochaeris | reverse complement strand
AGACATCCAAGAAACTAAAAATTCTATTGAAAGCATGCAAAACCGCCTAAAGGAAGCTGAGGATAGGATTTTGGACCTTGAGGACAGTATCACATTTAGTGATCAGGAAAGGATAGAACTTTTAAAAATAACAAAGCAGCATGAAATGACAATCCAGAAGCTTCATGATGATGCCAAGAGCAACAATATAAAAATAATGGGCATTAGCAAAGATACAGGAGTCCAGGCAAATGACATATGTAAAGTATTTACAGATATAATAGCAGAAAATTTCCCAAACATGGGGAAAGAATCTGATATTCAGATAAGTGAGGCATATAGAACACCAAACAGTCACAATCAACATAAATCCACACCCAGACACATAATAATTAAGATCTCAGACATACAGCATAAAAACAGAATATTAAAAGCTGTCAGAGAAAAGACACAACTCATCTATCAAGGAAAGCCCATTAGAATCAAGGCAGACTTTTCAGCACAAACCCTCAAGTCAAAAAGACCTTGGAGTGAGGTATTTCAAGCCCTGAAATACCTTCAACCCAGACTGATGTACCCAACAAAACTTTCATTCAAATTTAATGGAAAACAAGATACTTCCATGACAAAGAACAACTGAAGAAATTCATGTCCACCAAACCAACCCTAGAAAGAGTACTGAAACAAATACTAAACAGAGATAAAAATGACCACAATCCCCAAAATAACAACAGAAAGATACCACCAGGTAGGATAAGCAATGAAATAAGGGGAAAAGCAGAAAGAAACAACTGGAACATAACATGGCAAAGTCGAGCTGGTACATGGAAATCCATATGGAGAATTCTCAGAAGACTAGGATTGGAAGCCCCATTCAATCCAGCTATCCCCCTCCTGGGTATTTTCCCCAAAGAACTGAAAAGTTCATATCACAGTGATATATGTGCACCCATGTTCATAGATGCACAACTTGTGATAGCTAAATCCTGGAAACAACCATGATGCCCATCAACTGCAGAGTGGATGAAAAAGATGTGGCATTTTTATGCAATGGAATATTAGCTGTAAAAAAGGATGACCTTGAGGCCTTCATAGGCAAATGGAGACAATTTGAGACTATCCTCATTAGTGAAATAAATAAGAATCATATTTATAAATATCATATTGTGTCTCTAGTGTAAAAGTAAATAAGAACTACAAGAGTAATAAAACCAAAATGTTTAATTGCTATTGTAAAAAAGAGAGGAAAAGAAAGTGCTCTAAGGGATATAACTGCATGTATGTTTGAGTGTGTAAAATAGGTGACCATATTGCTGAATCTTTGTTGGATCTTTGAGCAGAATTGTTTGTAGTCTCACTGTTTGAATATTTACTATGTACCCTTTAACTTTGTAACTTGAACAACTACATACAGGATGACAGTACATAATTTATAAATTACTGATTTCTTAGTGGGGCTTTTTCTCATTTTCCTTTTTCTTTCTTTCTTTTAGAACTCTGTATTGTTGCTACCCTTTTTTCTGTTTTTTTTCTTTTCTTTAAATAAAAATTTTAAAATGTATAATTGCTATTATAAAAAAAGGAAATAGGAAGTGCTATAAAAGATATAGCTGCATGTAAATTTAGATGTGGGGGATTGATGACCATATTTCTAGGTTCTTGTGGGATTGTTGAACAGATCTGTTTGCACTCTCATTGCTTTAGTGGCCACTTTGTGTGCTTTAATTCTGTAACTTGAACAACTATTTCTAAAAGAGCAATATGTAGTTTATCAACTAGTGATTTCTTATTGTTTACATTTTTTTTGAAATTCTGTAATATTTCTCTCCTTTTTCTGTTTTATCCCTTTAAATAAAAAATTAAAAACAAAAGACAGACAATACAGGGGGAAAGGAGAAACCAGTCACTGTAAGCCAGCATAGACAAGGTCTGTAAAATGGACCTTGATTCAGTAGAGTTGTTTTAAGTGTTTTACATTTTTTACCTGATAATATGGTTATTAATCTGTATGTGTGTTAATTAACTCTATAAGGACTTATAAAATAAATAAATGAATCAGATACCAGCAAATAAAAAAATGTAAAAGAGAGGAGAGGGGAAGAGGGATAAAAAGAACTGAGATATGTTTTGTACATTATGTACTGCAAACATACACTAATAAAAGTTAAAATTTTTAAAAATTTAAACTGGGTGTGCTGTGCACATCTAAAATCCCAGCACTCAGGAGGCTGAGGTAGGAGGATCGCTATGAGTTTGAGGCCAGCCTGGGTTACCTAGTGGGACCCTGTCTCAAAAAAAAAATTTAAAAGATCCGAGTCATGGGCTCTCAGAACAGAAGAGACTGAGATGCCAAGCAGTCCAATGCAGAAGTTGGTAATAATAAAAATAAAAACAGCAAAATGCACTGATGATGAAGATTCTTGCCAGATATCTTGCCAGCATCCACACCTGCCAGCTTCTTTCCTAATAGGACTTCAGTTATGTTTAGGCTTCCAAATGACAGATGAATCTCAAGTGAAGCTGGTTTTATCCCCCAATTCCATGACAAAAGTCATTGGATAAATGCTGGTTACAAGCCTAGATCAGAGCAGACATGTGACCCTACTTCAGCCAATGAAACCTATGAAGACATTTGCTGACTAAATAAGACTTTCTTTGCTTCAAATGAAGAGTCCCAGAGTAGACATCCTTCCTCTTCCTCTTCCTCTTCCTCTTCCTCTTCCTCTTCCTCTGGACACTGACATTATCTCTAAGTCATGCCCAGGAGTGAGCAGACATCCTGCTATCAGCCTAAGATTGGAGCCAATACTAAGAATCATAAAACAGAAATATGGAGAGAGCCAGGTTCATGACGACATCACAGAAGCACAAATTTAATCAACCTTGAAGACAGTCCCCTCCCAAAATTCTGCTATATGGAATTATTATACTTCTGTTCCCACAACTTTTAGTTGGAAAAATCAATTAATTCCACCTGAAAACACCTTAAACAATGCTTACCGTGTGCCAGCCATTATACCCTATAAGCATTCTCTCACCCTTGTGACAACGCTGTACATGAGAAGCATTGTTAACTCCATTCTCCACTGAGGGAGGAAAAAAACTAAGTCTTGAAGAGATTAATTAATCTGGTCAAAAGCAGTTGGTAAGTGGTAGAACAGTAGATTCAAAATTTAAGCAGCTGGACTCCAAGGTCTGCACTTTTGACCTCCATGCTGTGCAACCCCAAAAGGAAAGGCTTGCTCCCCAAACCATGGTCAGTCAACATGGTGTTCCTCAGAGCTCCAGTAACTGCAATGATTCCGGGGTGTTCAGCCCCCACACCTTGAACCACGCCATCCCTTTTCACAGGACCCAGCCTGCCTTCCTGCCAATCACTGAGCACATTCTCTGGCTCTCTATCGCATCTCCCTTCCACCTCCCTCTTAATTTCTGCCTTTTAGGCTCATTAATCAACTTTTTTCGGTCACTGAAGAGAGACTGTGACTCTTGTGGAAAATCCCTCATGGCAAGAGCAAGATCATTGGCAGTGAGGAGTTCTCACCAGCAAAAAAAAATTAGGCAGTCTGTTAAGGGACGTAGAGGATGAGTTGGCAGCTTTCCCATGCTAATTGGTTTCAGTCTTGATTCATGGGTCTCCCAAGCCAGCTGACAGCTCAGCAGTGTCCAGTGTCAGGTGTGGAAAGCAGGCAAGCACTTGAAGCTGCCTCAAGCTCATGGGTCACTGGGAGCTCCATCACAAGCCCTTCATTGGCCTTGGATTGTCCATTGGTGAGAGGACACAGTGGTGAAGACAGCAGAGTCACGCAAATATGATGAACAGGAATGGGAGGCTACTCTTGCACTGTGAGGTTCTTACAATGGGAAATGGGAAGACAGTAGGGAGTCGTATTTATGAGCATGGAATGAAATTAAGCAGATATGGGTCTGACTCCCAGTGAAATTATTTGCTACATGTCAAGTGAAAACACATGAGTAACAGAATTTCTCTGAACCTATTTTCATCCTCTATCAAACTGGATGTGTTGAACATAATTCCTGGTAGATGGTAATGCTCACTGACTTAAAAAATAAATGATATAGGCTGCAAAGATGATGATTATGATGATGATATTAATGCTGATGATGAAAGCTTGAGTTTTCATCATCATCATTAGTGACAGAGAATACATGATGATTCTGATGGTCAAAGTGAGAATCACTTCTTTCTAATAACAAGTCCCAGTGTTATTAGAAAATACCACCTCTAATTTACCCCCTGGTACATGTCTCTTCCTCCTTAATAAAAATACAATTCGGTACTCTTGAACTTTACCCAAAGAATCAAGAGACTCTTCTGTGGATGGCTACAAAGATGACTTCCCGTTGAATCAAGCTGAGTTAATGGTGAACACCCACCCCAGCCCAGTAGAGCCAATTAGCCCACATGTAGAATTGGGTAAAGTGAACCAACATGAATATGGCTGATCTCAAAAGAGAGTCGGTTACAGAAGAACCAGCCTAGATGAGTCCTCCCTGCTACTAGGACTGGTTTGGGCTGCTCCTCAGTGGCTCCCTCACCAGTGGTACCATGGTGCACATCTGGGCTGGGATAACAACATGTTATTACTTTTGCTCCAGATCAAGGTGGGGTAGCTGTCACTTTCTGCAGCTCTTTGACTCTGGGTTTTCTCACTGTTTTTTTTTTCTTTTCTTTTATCACTCCCAGTGATAGTTATTTGGAGTAAACCCCCTTTCTTCAGAGTCACCCACTGACACACAGAAATATGTGCCCAAGCTTCATGATATAGTGGCAAGGGTCCAAGTATTGGCAAAAGCTGTATTGTCTTTTACAGTCTAACCTCATAAACTGTGTGGCATCTCTCCCACTGCAAGTAAAGAGAACCAAGATCCCCAATGGATTGTCAATGTCACATTGTAAGACAAACCTTGAACACTGGAGATACAGCAATGCAGCTGTCTTGGGCATATACTTTCTGTCACAATCACCTTCAGTAATTTCCAGGTTTAAAAAACTTCTTTGGACTCATTCTCCTTGGCTCCTGTGTCTCCTATGGCTCACACTGCACTTGCCCCTGTACATATAACCCGCTGTTGAGTCCAGGACACCTTACACCCACCCACCTTCTCAGGGGGAGCTATGCTCAGTGAGTTCCAGATGGTCTTCAGGCTCCCTCTGAAGAAAAACAAATAAATGTCATAAAGCAAATGTCATCTTGAAAGGGCTCCATGCTACAAACGATAACTCAACAATACTAATTTCAATAACCCCTCAGAGCTATACACTGCTTTATAGTTCACGCGGTGCTTTTGCTTGCATAAGCTCATTCAATCAATAAGCTCCAAGATGACTTTTCTGATGAAAAAAGTAAATAAATATTTTTTAAAAGTTCACGTGTTAAGTACAAACGTGGCTCAAAAAAATCGCTCACACTATATTTCCTCAGCTCAACTCTGCCTCGCTGAATTATATTCATTAAAAGCCAGCCCCTCAGGCTGACATCTCATAATAAAATTCAATTCTCTGTCAACTGAGGTGGGAGAGGAACCCAGGAAAGAAGGCGGCTTACACAATCAGGAAGGGGAGGTTCGGGCAAACCTGGGTTAATGTTCCCAAGCTAAAGATCCTTCAGGAGCTGGATCACTTGAAGGCAGAAAAGCACCAAATAAATTGATTGTGCTTTTAACCCTCAGGCAAACATCAGTGATTCATTGCCGAGAATTTTCCTAACTCCCTCTTGCAGCTTTGCATCCTGTTCTGCAGCTGTAGGCCAGGTCTGCCTCCGTGAAAGACAAGGGCAAAGCAGTGTTCGGGGAAACCAAAGAGAGGTACCAACTCCGGACCCTAACTGTGGTGGACAGGAGTCGCTATTTGCCTTAACCAGTTGCACTTGTCAAAAAGCTTGAATTATTAATGCTGAGATTTGAAAGGGATTCCTTGTGAACAAGCATTTGTTTGATGTATGCCAGTCATAGATTTCAAGGCTTTGCAGGTATGCATCACTTAAGTTAAATAAGATTAATAAACACATGTTACTGAGTATCCACCATGGCCTCCTGGAGTTTATATTCTTTGAGGACCATGGTTTTAAAGCTAGGACTAAAACATATTTCTGTGGGGTCCTAGAGCCTAATACAGTAAACACAAAACTGTAGACTGGTAATCCTAATGTCTGTTGATCTGAGGATTTGGTTTCAGCCCTTTACATTGGGCTGCAGGACAGACTAACTTAAGAGTTTAATATAGATAGATATAGATACAGATACAGACATAAATATAGATATAGATAAATTTTTTAAACAGGGAGTCTTTGTGTATTTTAGGCCAGTTTCGAACGAGGTAGTGCAGGCTGCCCTAGAACTTGTGGAGATCCCCCTACCTCAACCTGCCCAGTGCTGGGATTATAGGCGTGCACCACCCTGCCCAGCTGCACTTAGTATATTTTGGTAATTTTCAGAGATAACTCAAAGGAGTAAAATGGAAAGGCTCAAGTTGTCTTGTAAAGGAAAGGCAGGGCTGAGTTTTGTACCACAGCCCTGGCACTTCCTGGCCCTGTGACCATAGTTGGGTTACCTCACATTTCTGTAAAAAAAAGGGAATAAAATAACTAAGCAGATAATGTGCTCACACAGAGTGCCTGCCTGACAGGAAACAGTCATGCAGTGCTTAATGTGGATGAAGGTGAGGATGAGGGTGCAAGTTGGGAGGAGGAACTCCAAGTGGCAATCACAACTTGGGAAGCCAGGGATCAGTCACAGACAGTTCCCTACCTTAAAATGATCTGACTTATGATCTTGGTATTTTATGATTGTGCAAAAGCAGTATGAACTCAGTGGAAACTATTCTTCAAATTTTGAATTTACATCATTTCCTGGACTGGCAATATGCAGTATGGTACACTTGCCTTGATGCCAGGCAGAGCAGGAAGTATCCCTGGTTCAGTCAGCCGGGTAATCCCAAAGGGAAGCTACCAATGCTCTATAAGAGGCGGTACTGTTCTGATAAGATGTTCAGCGGGTATATTCAATGTATTTTTAGTTTATAGTATTTTCAACTTCAAGTGGGTTTATCTAGACATAACCCCTTTGTAAGCAAGGGAACATCTGTATAGTACAAAACAAAATGAGGAGCAAGATACACAGGCGAGGGGTAAGGCTCAAGGTTGCACTAAGCCAGGAAAAAGACAGGTCAAAGGTCAAGAAAGATTCAGTGTATTCTCTCATTTATTTGTCCACCCAGTCATTCAGTAAGTCTTTCCCATGCGCATGCTACATGCGAGATGCTTCGTTGTGCTGAGAGTAGTCCAGCGCTGTCTAAGGAAGGAGGACAGCAGGGCGGGCAGGGCACAGCTGTTACCAAGACCTCTAGGCAGCCCAGATGGCCACCAGAAGATGACTGCATAAGGAATAGTGGTCTATATTCACAGAGGAGTAATATTCATGGACAAAAAGGAAGAAAATCGTGCCATTTTCAGAATGGATGGAACTGGGAGTCATCAAGTTAAGTGAAACGAGTCAGACTCAGAAAGACAAATATTGCACGCTTTCTCCCTCATGTGGGATCTGCGAAAGAGAAGAGAGATAGAGAAAGGGGGGAGGAAAGAAGGAGGAGGAGGGTGGAGGAAAAAGAAGAAAATGGAGGGGGAGAGGATATGAAAGTAGAACGGAGACTATTAGGGAAGGAAGAGGGTCAGGGATGGAGTGACAAGAACCGTGGATACAAAGTACGTTATGCCCACATATGAACATACCACTATGAAATCAATTATTTTGTATAATTAATATATAATGAGTTGTGTTGCTGCTAATTATAATTCAAAGGGGGAAAATCATTCCAGAGGTTTGGGGGGCTGCAGGGAAGGGACATAGAGATTTCCCCTATAGGTCAAGCATCCTCACAAGTGTTCAATCTGCACCAAGTTGTGGGAGTTTAAGAGGCCATCCCAGACCAGATTGGAAAAGCCTCTCTGGATGGCCATGTCCAGCTAGGTCCCAAGGAAACACAATACTCTTGGATCCAGCCCCTGAGACAGACCCAATTTCAGAGGACTCAGGATAGCCTTTACATGACCAAAATACACTGTCACCTATCACCACACTAGGCCAACTGGCCAAAGCTACATATTGCTACAGCCAGGCCATCACAGTGCACAGAGACTGGGGACCATTCATTCAATGGCTCCACTCAACTGTAGTGAGTGCCGACTATACACCTGCTGTGGCGCAGATCTGGAAAGATGGCATTAAGTAAAACAAATGAGACTCCTGCCTTCTAGGGGTTTGCGTGCTGGTTGAGAAAACAACCAAGAGTCTGCAGTCCCTTATCTGAAACCCTTGTGCCCAGATATTTTGGGAGATGAGAACTTTTCACGTTATAGAGAGGTACTATCTAATATTCTCAAAACCTCTACTATGTTATACCCAGTAGCAGCTGTCTGAGCAATGCACAATAAACATGTTAACAGTTCTGTAGCTGTACTTATGAATATCTACACTAAGAGCAATAAATTAAGAAAGCAGATAGTCTCACAATGGTTCAGGTCAGGTTTTGTTACAGAAACTGCAAATTTATTTCAAAAATAAATGTATACATACCCACCGTTTTTCAAAATCCAGTCTTTGGGGTGTTTAGAATTTTAGAATTATGGCGAGCAATTGTAAACTGGATCATTTTAGATAATTACATAAGCAAGGAAGACAATAAAAGAGGGCAATATGTTCATGCATGAGGCAGGAATACAACCACCCCCACAAAGCACTGTACAGGGCCCTTGTCATAAACTCCATCCCATCGTCCCTCTAACCCCTTGAGGAAACACTGTTTCTGTCATTTCACAGATGTGGAGATAGAGGACTGGTACATTAAGAACTTCATTCCAGGACAGATAGCATTCCAAGTGGCGTCAAAAAAGTACCACTCATGATTTTTCCACATTCACAAATCACCTCTGCTGGTCCTTAAGATTCTCCTCCAAATCAAATCTTGCTTAACTTATATAAACTTAGTTTTAAAGGAAGTGTCATAGAACCATCATAAATAAAAGCCAGTACTTTTGCAATGAACATAGAAACACACAGATCTTGGAATTGTTCAGCGCTTACCTCTGCACTGTCTCAGTGATACGGATGCAGACCACATTTTGAGAACCACGGCCTGGACCAAGTAGTGGAGCCAGCCAGCAGTGATGCTCTTCCTTTCCCCAGGCTCTGCCCTCTGCACCACGAAGGCACCATTTCACCAGCTGGACCATTTCACTAGCTCACCAGGTTTCATGCCCGGTAGTATCTTTATTTTCAAGGGAATCTGTTCTCCTCAGAAGTAACTCTGAGGGCAGAGTAAATACAGCCTCCAGATTTTGTGCTGAGTACTTCACAAACAGTGCCTCATAGAAGCTTCACAAACCAGAACCAGATACTACACTACCCTCATTTACAAGAGAAGAGACTAATACAAGGAGAACAAGGTCGCTGTGGTGGACTGACTAATGGTCAACTTGTAACACCCAGATGAACCGACTCAGCGTGGTGATGGGGACAGAAGGTTCCCCTGAGGATTACTGCAAACTGCATAAGAACTGGAGGGGAAAAGGCTGTGCTGTTGATTATCCTGGAGAAACTTATTGCAATGACTTTCCTGATATGAACTCAGCTGTTCTCATGGTCAGAGGATCTTGGGACCTCACTGTCACTGAGCATAGCTGGGGTTCTTTTGGAGGGAGCTCTGGTCCTTATTTTGAGTGGTGTTTCCTGGCTCCAGTGAAGATTTCTCAGCCCGTTGGCACAGATCCTTCATCCCACTGGTGCCGACTTTTTAGCTTCCACCACTGACCTTTGAGCCTTCCCAGTGTAGATCCTTGATATAGACTTGCATGAGGGATTCCTATGAGTTCCAGGCCTCCAGCTGGACCCTTGGAGGACATTGCCATGGGATTTAGGCCATCAGCTGGATTCTTTGGGTCTCTAGTGTGTGGACAGATCTTCTATACTCTTTTTCATTTGACTCTTTGGGTGGATATTATAAAAAAAAAATCCTATAAATCATGTGTCTTGTCCTTTCCTTTGTAAACCCTGACTACAACAGTCACACAGAGGCAGAGCTATAACTCAAACTTGGGTCTCACACCTTCAAAACCAGCATTCAGAATATACAGTCTCATACCTCCTTTGGGATTCTAGAGTTCTCTGTTGAACTAGGGAGGGGGTGGGGGAAGGAAGAAAAGGAAAAGAAAAAGAACAATAAAAAAAACAGAGTGCTCTGTTACAGGACTACATTAAAGTCTTATATAATTGTTTATAGTTACGGCTGTGTCAGCCTCACTCACAAAGCTGGGAGTTTCTGGAAGACTTGGCCCATGTATTAATGCTCCAAGCAGGCTCTAAGGGCTATAGAGGAGCAGGAGTCATTTCCATCTTGTTCTGTGTCCCTTTCACATATGGCAGTCCTTGATACGCACGGTCGGTATTAAATAGGTACTGAATGCATAGATAGGGACCAGATGGGAATCCATCTATGAACATGGTATTCCCAGCACTAGCACAGCACTTGGCATGTAGAAGGATCTTGATAAATATTTGTTGAGTCAATAAATGACACTCTTGTTGGCTGACAATTAAGTAGCACTAAGATTTTCTCATCCTATTTTCTAGCATTCAGAAAAGCATAAATTTCAAATGAGATTCTCTGCTGTTAAAATAGGTGATAGATGGCAGGTGACAGATAGATACATTTTTTAAAGTTACCAAAAGGCAAAGATAAGAAAGAGACAGAGAATTTTCCAATTCACTTACTCAAAATTGATGTAGATAAATGCAAAATTTTACAAACCTTAGATTTCAAACCAAATCTGAGCCCAAAGAAATTTATATTTTCAGCAATGTGCTTCTATAAGCAAACTCTTTTATCAACTTCCCAGAGAATGATGGCCCTAACTAATTTTAAGTGACTAAATGTATTCCTGGAATTTGTAACTGTTCCTCCCGATTCAGATAGAAGATGTGTGCTCAGGGAAGTGGGTGAACATTTGAAGAGCTACTGTTCAGTGAATGTGGGTACAGAACGGGTGGAGAGGAAAAGTAGGCTTCCGGAGTTCCTTGTCACTCGGGGTTTAGAAACAAAATATGATATGAAAGCAACTGCGTGTTGAAGAGCGTTTTAGGTCATCTGTCAAATCCATTCTTATTTTATTATGTAATCGTCTCAAGGTAACATACTCATCTGCCATACTCCACTGGAAGCTCAAATACAGCAACCCTGTTGAGAAAGTACTCAAGAACAGAGAGCACTGTCCTACACAGGGGAGAAAAATACTGATTTCTCCAAGTCACCAAAGGGAAGAATGCAGGGTTGTCGTACATATTTAATAAGCTCATAATAAAAGCACCTAACTCTATGCTCAATGCATCGGAAAACATAAAACAGTTCCATGTAACCACATTCTGTCTAGGCCCCAAATAATTATTCATATTATATGAAGCAATTGGAAAAGGGCCTGCAAATCTCTTCTATTTTTTCTTGTCAGCCTAGCAACCATTTAAAGTGAATTGACAATGGCTTTATTATCTTCATGCAACGCAGGAAAAAAATTAAGGCTCAAAAATACCAAATAACTGACCCAAAACCATACAGTGAGGAGATGACAGAGAGGGGGTGAGGGAAGAATGCATCTTTCTGGACTCCAGGAGTTAGTCCAGGATTCATCTGCTTCTCCTGCTATCTGATTTGGTCGAGTCTAGGGCCAGCCCCACCTAAAGATAAAAAGAAAGTGTCGAGCCAGCCTGGGCAGCTTAGGATTTAACACAATCCTGTCTCAAAATATAATTTTAAAAAGGCTGAGGCTATAGTTCAGTGCAAAGGCTCTGGGTTCAATTCTCAGTACTATGGAAAGAAGGAAGGAAGGAGGAAGGAAGGGAGGAGAGAGACAGAATAGCTATTCAAATAGAGCAATTTTCTTTGAATTCTATGCCTCTAAAACTGTCTCCTCCAAAGGCTTCCTAAAATCCAAGGTTCCTAAAATTGTCTGCCACCTGACCTCCAGATCAAGTGCCAACTACCAACCCTCTGGCAGAGATGTCCATCCAGGTCTTCAGAGGAGCTTTGGCCTGTCCTTGGTGAATATTTGAGTCTAAATTGTGCTTTCAGACTCCAGTGTCTTCAGCGATGAAGTGAAGAACATAGCTCACATCATTGTGGTAATCGCTTTCTGCTAGAATAATCTGTCATTCTGATCTAAGGAAACACCTAACAGATAGCCAGCCATCTCTTCTCTGTCCACTTAGAAAAGGCCCAATAGCAGAGTCAGGACAAAGGGCAGTGGGCCTGAATAGCACTGTTCCTGCCAGCAGTGTTGTACTGGAGATGGCAGGGGTTGCACAGCTGAGGAGCTAATGTCTAACACTAACTGTGCTGTCCACCATGCTGTTGGCCACTCACCTCTCCTCTCTCCTCACCCTGCCTGGCCAGGTAGGCAGATCACAGGCAGAGAAGCCCTGTGCACAGCTGGTCTACAGACTCTTTCTGGCTGTGCTGATGATGCCACTTAAAGAAAACAGTTGTGCAGGGACTCAGGTGCTTGGTTACTTCTGGAATGCCAGCGAGAACCACTGGAGATGAGCCCTCCTGATCCTTGACACCACTGCAACCTTGCAAGTTCACTAAAGATAGTCACAGGAGAGACAAACTGGTAATGTGGCCAAATCACAAGGGTCAAGAGAACTATTTCTCCACAAATTGGGTTGGGTTGGGTTGGGTTTTGAGACAGAGTCTCACTATGTAATTCAGGCTGGCCCTAAACTTACTCTATAATCCAGACTAGCCTCAAACTCCTAGTGATTCTCCTGCCTCAGCCTCTTGAGTGCTGGGATTACAGGCATGCACCACCATGCTTGGCCCCCTGGATCTTAAAAGCCACTGGCTCCCAGATACATTACCAAATCCCAGAAGGCATATCTCCATGTGTACGTGAAACTAAAAGTAGTAGACATTTAATTTTCAACAGTGCTCAGCAATGAGGATCTCCAATTTATGTTTGTGACCCATGGGTCAGATTGAGGACATAGCTACTAAAGTCTGTTTGCACATTAAATGCATGTTTATAGATGCTAACAAAGTGATTTGTAAGTATTGTTTGTTATTTTCAAATACTAATCACTGGCCATTTGCAAGATATTGATCACTGAGGATTGTAACTGTATTATCTCCTTTAATTCCCAAACCATCCCGTGAAGTTTTGTTGGGGATTTTATCACTTTTCTGTAGTGGTGAAATGCATGGAAACTAGGGTAGAGATCTAGGAGGAGGATCATTCTGAAACCAGAGTTGAGCTACTCACTTAGAACAGTAAAGCAAATTGATTTTGGCTCAAGTGCCAGATATAATTGAAAACTGGTGGTAAATTAGAGGGTTGGACCAAGAAAAATCATGAGATTAAGTCTGGGCTCAGTGAGCAAGAGTCAAGTGATGGATAGGCACTGCCCATCATGTATTCAGAGGAATAGGCTTCACTGCATGCAACAAGTATTTGCCACCTTGGCTGAAGAACAGATCTATCTTTCAGATCCATTCAAACCCATCCTCCTGAGCAGGACTTCGAAGCATATCCACAGAGGCTACATTCTGCACAACTCTAGAGGCACCATTCATATGGATTTTTATGTAAATGGAACCATCCTGAATTGTGCACAGCTATCCCTGGCAGCCCTACTCCCCTTTTCCCTCACACAAATAAAAACTCAGGCTCAAGATGATAAACTGGGATCTGGTGATGAATCCATAAAAGGAAGATGCTTTGTGAAAAGAGCTTCCAGTGGGAACTGAAGAACCCTTATCTCTGCTATAAATTTGTTGTGTGTCTTGAGGCAAGTTCCTTCTCCTTTCTGGACCTCACTTTTATAATCTGTAAAATGCAATATTTAGACCATGGTGTTATCAAAATCTCAGCCAAGTACGTATCTGGTGAACTTGGTTGTTGGTTTTATCACCCAACATTTCCTCCTTTCTTGGTGTCATCATTCAATTTTGTTTGGGGCACCTGCCCTTCCAGCCCTGGATGTTTAAACTTTACTTTAGTGGTGAGCACATCATAAGCTAAAGCAACTGTGCAGTTCATCCACCCTCCATCACTGGCCCCAGTGATTGGCTCAGAGTCTCATCCACAGCCTTCCAGGGCCAGTGAGTCTCAAGTTTGGGGATTTCTTTTAAAGCCTGGAAGTGGGCATCATCTTTCCACTGGATGTAAATCTGGAAGGATGTGACCCCCCACCAGAAGTGCTGGTAATAATAATTGTGGGGGAAACATGAAGAGAAATGGGGAGTCTTACCAGAGTGTTATGGTTTGTGGTCAGATGCCCTCTGCAAAGCCTCATGCCATCATGGATGCAGCTGAATCCAACATTCTTGGTTCACTGTCTACCACTGGGATTGGTGGTATGAGTGCTACATCCACCCAGGGATAGAGCTGACATGTAGTGTAAGGGCAGGAAGAAGGCATGTCTTTTCTCTTTTGTGTGGTTTGCTCTTGCTATTTTGCAGGGGCCATGAACTGCAGCCCCGCCATACCACCCTGCCCTGGAGCCAGTTGAGTATGGACTGAAATCTCCAAAATTGTAAGAAATAAACCTTCCCCTCCCTAATTTTGGGCATCAAGTATTTTGTCTCAACAACAAGAGGAAAGTAACTAAGACACAGAGTGCAACCAATGAGTATTCTGGTCATACTGTTTGATCTTGGCATCAAATTTCACCTGAAGTGCAACATTCTCTCACAAAAACAGGTACATTCCCCCCGCTTAGGAAGTTGGAGGTGGATTTTTCATACAAATAATCATAACTCAAAATGTATGACTTCTTAAATATGAGAATGAATTTCTCTCTGGTCAAAACTGTTCTTGGTGTGATGAACAAGAACTCAGTAAGAATGGAAAGTCTGCCTCTACTCAGAGCCCATTTCAGAGTTTCTCCCATGCACACAATGTGGGTGGGGAAATTAAAACAGTTGTTGCCGTGTTTATCAAGACTTTCAGCCTAAAATTCATTAAAGTATTCTCCTGGTAAAGGGGCTATGAATTTATTTCTTTATATCAGAAATGTCTAATACTGTTTTTGAAAGCCCTCACATCCAGCTTGTGTAACCCCAATGAGTATGCTCTACATGAAAATTACAAGACACCTTTGTAATCACCTGATAGGTATAAGGGATTATTAGTGGCTCGGAAAGTTGAGGGGGGGGAGGTGAGGTTCCAGACTTCAAATCATTTAGAATTTTAGACGGAAAAAAATAAGGCAGGTGTCCAGTCCATCCTGACACTGCAACCCTTCCGGCTCATAAAAACAATGTGCAAATGTTAAATGGTTTTCTAGGCAAACCCTAGGGTTCTTCTTTCGTGCATCTCATTTTAGATTCTTGCATGTTCTGTAGTGAATACCTAAGAGGCCCCCTTTGTCTAAGAACGGTCCTTCCCGTCATCTCCACAGTCACTCTAGGAGCCATCAAGAAGGATGTGACAATCTCATCTAAACCAGAATTTACCCAAAGTAAAGCAGTCATAGAACCCATCACCTAGATGCCAGTTCATTGATCCATATTGTAAGCCCCTGGTCCAAGCAGACTTATCTGAGCCCTTCCAGGCTGTGTACATAAAAGTGTCCATGGGATTTGGGGAACAGCACTACATAAAGCAGCCAGGCCTTTAGCAGCTCCCTACATTATAAGACATGAAATTCAAGACTTTTTTGTAGCCTAATTTCTCACTGTGTAAATGAAAGAAATAAAAAGTTTGATCTGCTATGAAAAGAAGAAAAAAAAACCCAGAGATTAGACATGATATGTGAGTTTTCCAACAAGTCTTGAAACTCTGGTTCCAGTTGTTACTAAAGTCCCAAAATATAATGTGTTCTGAATTTTTCATTATATTGAACAGTATAATAAATTTTTATTTTACTTAAATTAGTTGGCACTACCTTTCTATCACCTGGAATAAATTGCACTTACAAACCTATGATCCTGATAGGTCTTAGGTGTTTGTCTTTAGTCTAAAAGTACCCATGCATAGTTGGCCTACTCTCTGATTCCTGCATTTGGAGTTTCAGGGTCTGTAGCATTGAGCTTCCTTTTAATTCTATGCTTTACATTCATCTCAGCCTGCAAAACTCTACCTTAATTCCCCTGTGAAGTGTATCAGGCAAGAAATCTAAAAGGGATTACATCCCTAGGTGGGGGGTAGGGGGCTGGAGGACAGTGAGTTCATACTCCTGGCCTCCTCCATTACTCCCACACACAGACAGTGGGGCCGGCTGGAACCCCAAGACCCAGGATAATAGGCCCAGACACAGATACACACTCCTTTGGAGGATGAAGTAATCAGCAAGACTAGTAACATGGAAGCATCTGAGGCAGCAGTGAAGAGATAGCAGTTGGACTCTGGAGAACTCCACCGACAGAAGGTCAGTCCCAGTCAGAGGCCAAGATTGGCACCATACCCAGCACATCTCTGGAATGTAACATGGACAGTATCACAGAAATGTAAACACCAGAAGAAGGTAGGTTCTTGGGATAGCTATAAAGAACCAACTACATCTAGAGGACATCCCTGAGGAATGGATGTCTTCTTTCCTCCTTGAGAGAAGCTTCAAAGCTAGTGGCAGAGTTATATATGATGGGAGGTTGGCAGGCATCAACATAGAAGACAAAATAAAAGAAAAAAGAGAGGGAGGAGAATGGCAAGATGCAGAGGCAGGAGGTGGCCCTAGACACACACACCCCTCAGTCCTCCCAGGATAGGCCTGGAACTCAACAATATTGGTGAAGTTGGAAATCAAACACTGGAACTTTCTGAAATGATAACAATAGAAGTGAAAAAGGCTACAAAGAAAATGATCTATCAGGTACAAAAAGAAATAATACTTAAAATCAAAGAGAAAAGACCCAAATAAAAAAATAGATGAGCTTAGAAAAGATAGTAACAAAAAATACCCAACATAGGAGAAAAATGGAATCCATGAAAGAGATCCAAACAGAGATCCAGGAGATTAAAACCTACACTGAAAGTCTGTGCAACAGATTCAATGAAGGAAAGGATAGAATTTTAGATCTTGAAGACAGAATGACAGCTAGTGATTATTAAAAGAAAGGTATCTTAAAAATAGCAAAAGACCATGAGAAATCAATCCAACAGCTACAAGATCAAGCAAAGAAAAATAACACAAGATTGACTGGGGTCAATGAGAAAGTTGGAGACAGCACAATGCCATAACAATCATAAATACATATGCATCTAATACAGGTGCACCCAACTATATGACAGTTATTAGTAGACATGGAAAATCAAATGAGCAATAGCACAGTTGTAACAGAAGACCTCAATCTCCCATTGTCACAGACAGACAGATCAACTAGACAGAAAATTAACCAAGAAATATCAGAGCTAAACAAAACCTGTGAACAAATGAACTTACTAGGAAGAAGCCATGTCCTGAGGGCCACACCAATGGAGAGATCCAGTGAGCCCAGTACTGGCCCAGGGAAGAAGCCATTTCCCTGAAGGCCCCACTGCCATCAGGGAGCTTTGGGGAACCAACACTCTGTTCCTCTCTACCACTCTAAGAACCCTGGAACAGATGAACACAGGTGCCCAGTTCAATCCACTAAACCGAGGGACTGGCAGCCAATGCAGGAAGCACCCGGGATGCAGCAATAGGCTGATTTGGAGGAACACAGGAAAATGTCAAGACAAAGGAGCAAAACACAGAATCAGACCTCAGCCCACACAGAACAAGTTGGAGACACAGACATAGTAGAAATTAGAAGTCACACACCTGAAATTTCTGAAAAGATAACAATTGAAGAAGCAACTTAGTTCTTGTATTGCTTGGTTAATTTTACATGCCTATGTCTGATAGTGTGGACAGCTATTTTGAAGATAACAAGAGGCATTGTGGTAGTCACTGTTAATTTCCTATTATCTTGTTTTGAAGTTCTGTATCATTTTCATTTCTTTGTTTGGCTTGGTTTTATTCTGTTCTGTTTTGTTTGATTTTATTATGCCTGATAGTATGGAAGCTATTTTGAAGATAATAAGATACATTATGGTAGCTATTATTGATTTCCTATTATTTTGAAGTCCTGTATCACTTTCATTGTTTTGTTTTGATTGGCTTTATTCTATTTTATTTTGTTTGGTTTTATTCTTTATAAAATAAAATAAAATAAAATAATAAAAGTTTAAAAGGAACCCAGCCCCTTACCTGCAAGTGTGGCCCAGCAGCAGGAAGACCAGCAAGTGTCCCACAGGGACTTGGAAAATGATCAAAGCCTGGGTAGGACTAACAGATAGAGAAGACTGAAATTATTAGGATGAAGGTAACTTAGCAAGAGTATTTCTAGCATACAAATAGGCCACTGGTGGAAAATGGCTTTAGTGGATCTCTACTGGAGGCTTCCATTTTGATTCCTATATTATTTAATACATTTGGCTCTAACAGACTTTACTCTTTCAAAACAAATACTTTTGGGGAGCAAAAAATAGTTCATTACATGCCTACTGTTTTAAAAAGAAAATCTTCAGAAAATAACAAAAAGTATAAAATCACTCATAATCCTTTCATCTACTCAGAAATGATATCAGCTGATACAGTGATGAGTCACTTGCTGATAGGAACACATTCTGAGATATTCATTGTCAGGAAATTTAGTTGTTGTATGAACCTAATAGAACATAATTTATATGGACCAAGATGGTGTTTATTAAAGACCTATGTCATGTGGTATTACAGCCTATTGCTTGTATGGTATAGAGCTGTCTGGCTTATTACTATGCTGAATACTGTGAGTATTTATAACACAATGATGGATATTTGTGTATCTAACCATACAAAAGATATAGTAAAAAAAAATAGACAATAAGTATTTTGGGGGGTCTATAATAATAATATTATGGAACCGCCCTCATAAATTCAGTCCACAGTTGACCTAAACATCATAATGAGGCCCAAGATTTTATTTGTGTATATATGTATATTACCTCCTTTTAAGCATTTAGTATATATTATTAAAGTATCATTTATATACTATAAAAGAAGATATATCTGCTTGCGTGGTTTGCATTCTCATTTTCCCCTTTGCAATACTTTATGGATAGAACATTATTAAATATGCATTACAGTGCGATTTTACTTCATTGTCATGTAAATGGCTGCGTTACATTCTCTGCAGTGTGCTCAGATGGGATATTCTAGTCCATTCCTTGTTAGTGGGCATCTAGGCTTCTCCCAATTAATGTCTGTGAGTGCATCTGCCTTTGTACCAAAACTGTGAGAAACAGATCTTTGTGCGTTTGTTTGCTTCCTTTCTTAAGGTCAATGCCAGAAACTGGGATTGCAATATAGAAAGGTGTACCCGTTTTCAAGTCTTATGACACGTCTTGTCAGAAATGTATTCAACAACTCTATGTAAGAGTTTAGGGTCTCACTATCTTCGTATTTAGTTTTATTCCTTTCTCTCTGAATAATTGGTCAAAAACTAGATGTTCTTGTGGTGTAATTTGCACTTATTCCTATATCATTTTTATGCGATTATGAGTCTTTCATCTATTTTATTTAAGAATTATGAATTCATTTTTTTAACATTTTTGAATGTTATTCATCTTTTCATGATTGATCTATAACAACTTTTAATATCTAGGATACTGATTGTCTGTTAGCCATATATGTTGAAATATATATCAATATATGCTTTGTGTTTTAACATGTTAATGTGAGAGATTATGCAACATGGGTTTTACATTTTAACTTATATTTGTACTCTTTCATGGTTTCTTATGATTAATGCTATAGTTAACATTTTCTCAATTCTTAAAAGCTAAAAATATTCACCTATATTTTACTACTTCTATGATTTACATGTTTTCATTTAAATCTCTTATTTATCTGAAATTTATGTTTTACTTAAGGAGGAAGTACGGCTGTACCTTTTCCTTTCCTGTATATCCAAAAATCATTATCATTTTGAAGGATGAAAATGTTGTCTTTAACAATGTGTTAATTCCTGCTCATTGCTAGATCTTGTTTAGATGGTCCATTCTATTCCAATAATTTGCCAGTCTAACCAGTAGTGTCCCATAATCACACTATCAAGCATTTTAATCCAATAGGGCAATTTATTCCACAAAAGTCTCCTTTTTCTAAATTTTATGGACTATTCTTAAGCATTTATTCTTCCAGAAGTTCCCTGGAATAATCTATGTTCATTCCAAATCCTGTTGATATTTTCTGTGTAATATCATTAAATCAGTAAATTGAACTGTAGGCTGCTGACATCATTACAACACTTTTATAAGCATAATATGTCTTTTCCTTTATTCAAATCCTCTTTTATTTCCTTCAGTAAGGTTTTACCATATTGTTATAGATATCCCTTGTTAAAAATTATTCAGGGGTATTACATATTTGGTTCCTATCATATTTTATAAAAAGTTCTCAAGCTATATACATTTTACATATACTATGTATTATATATGATATAAAATATATCATATGTAATATATATTATACGAGATATATGATGAACCTTGGAAGTAGAATCTGGGAAGTGATGCATCTTGGTGAGAAATAGCTCTCAAGGGAGGAGGAGAGAGAAAGAGGGAGAGGGAATCTTCACATCTGCTTCCTGCCTTCCATGCCCTCAGCTGCAAACTGTATAACCAGGGAGCCCAGAGGACTGAAATAGCCCCCAGACAGAGCAGTTCAAAGCAGGCCATGGGATGGTCAGGGTAAGCACTATGTTTTAGTTACTTTCCAGCCGCTGGGGCAAAATGTCTGACTCCCATGGTTTAAACGAGGAGAGATTTGTCTTGGCTCAAAGTTTCAGTCCAGCCTGCTCCAACACATAGATTGGATGGCAGAGGTCTGTGGCAGAGGAAACAGTGCTCCATCTGTGGCAGCCAGGAAGCAGAGTGAAGGGAGAAGCCCGAAAGAGAGATACAACCTTCCAGGTCACATGCCCAGTGACCCACCTCTTCCGACCAAGCCTTACCCCCTACTAGCACATTCTCCTAATCAGTAGAGCTCACCTGTGACCCAGTCTCCTCCCAAAAGCCCCACGAGACTTTGGGGGACATCCTAGGCCTAAACCATTACAGACTCGTTTGTGGTATCTTCATAAGGGCTATTGATTATCTCTAAAAATCACATCTGCTCTCAGAAAATGCATGATTGATTCCACCATGACAGTCACAAGAATGTAACTGGTTTGAAAACAGTATCAAAAAGGAAGAAGAAATACTTTCAATTGGATTATTGAAAGAAGAGTCTCATCTCCTTGACTGTTATGAAGGTAGAAACCTGCCTAGGGATGGCTTGGTAATATTTTAAGTATGCGCATTAATTTCGAATTCTTCTTTGTGTACAATGTGTGTCACTCCAAAAACCACCTAAGAACTGGAAAGCAAAGAGAGTTCTGAAAAAATTCCAGCCAAATCTTATTTTCCCCACTTCCACCTTAGAACAACATGGTCATCTTCCTCAGACAATAAAGTCAGATGGGGAAATGGGGGTACTTCTGAGGAGGTACACCCCTTCACTCACCCAGCGCCAATGAGATAAGCCAAATAGAATTTTAATAGGATCAACAATCTTATATCAAAGATTTCCTGATTACCAGCATGAACTTATGAGTCTGTTGTAAAAGAGTTTTGATTCTTTAATCAAAAAATTCCAAATCCCTTCCTAAAAATTTCTTCAGAATTTTTTATTCATCTCTTCAGTCCCTAGAAGGAGATGCCCAAAGAATAGTGTGGTGGCAAATAACCCAAATCTAAAATGGGCTAATTAATAGGCATTTTTCTACAGAAGACATAGTACAAATGGCCAGAGGGTATATAAAGAAGTATTCAGTATCAATCATCATTGAAGAAATGCAAATAAAAGCCATGTGATATCACCTAATGCTCATTAGGAGATCACTATCATAAGAACCAGAAAATACTAAATCCTGGCGAGGATGTGGGAATATTGAATCCTTATGCATGATAGAGCCATGAGAAAACCAGTGTGGAAGATTCCTTAAAAATCCCCATCTGACTCTGCAATAGCACTTCTGGGTATGTATCCAGAAGGGTCAAAAGCAGGATCTCAAACACATATCTGTTCTCCCATGTGCACTGCAGTGTTATTCAGCACCAGAAGTTACAAAAGCAACTTAAATCATTATTAAGTTGGACAAATGGATAAAGAAAATGTGATATGAACATCCAGTGGAATAGTATTCATTTTTTAAAAAGAAGGAAATCCTGTCACATGAGACCACATAAAGGAACTTTGAAGACTTTAGGCTAAATAAAATTGGGCAATCACAAAATAATAAATATTGCATAATTCCACTTATATGAGTTATCTAAGGTAGTTAAATTTATGGAAACCAAAAGTAGAATAGTGAAAATAGAGAACTGTTTAATGGGCGCTGTTTATCATGTAAAATCAGAGTTCTATGGCAATGTGCCTATAATTAGCAATATTATAATATACAACTAAAAGTAAATCTGTAGATTTCTATTGTTTCTTAAGCACATTATTTTTTAAAAGGAAAAAATGTCACATGAAGTAAATCGAACCTATTCTAACAAATCACTGACATATTAACTCTTGGGGCCTTCCCGCCCATGAGGGTGCGCCTGGGGGGACCATTCCCTGTTGCCATTTATTAGGTTTCCCTCCCATTTGGTTGATAGCACTGTTGATAGAGTCTGCATTTGTCTTGTTGTTGTGCCCTATATAATCTTTCATGGCGCTTGGCACAAAGCCATCACTCCGCCAGTGCTCCTGAAATGACTGAAGGAGCGGGTGGAACGGGGCTTTAGTTTCCCCATCTCTGAGAAGGGAGCCTTGAACACCTGGCTTAAACGATCTGAGTCCTGGACAAACCCTCCTGGCCCCTCAGTTTGTGGGTGGTGAGAACGTGGGGGATTTCCTTCCTCCCTTGCCACCAGCATGTGTCTGTTTCCCTCCTGATGAGTCATCTGGGAGCCAGACGCCATCGCTTTTGGACAGAACAAGTCAGGTAGCTGTTTGTGAGCAGCAGGTCCATAAATCTGTGCTGCGTCCCCACGGTTGCCTAGGGAACACTGGGACACAGCCAGGAAGGGGGACTCTGCAGCCAGGGAGGGCTCTGGCCAGTGTCTCAGCTGTCTCCACAATAACCAGGCAGGAGCTTCCCACTCTCTAGTGCAATCAGTGTTCCTGCCCCTGTAGAGGGCAAAGGACGACCCAGCCAAGATGCCCTGAAAAGCTCCAAGGTCCTCATATCTCATTAGAAGAGGCAGAAGCGAATCAGTAAGCAGCATGATGCAGCTGGGATCTAGGCTTGCTCTTCAGTCTCTCATCATCCATCAGGCAATCATAAGCAGATACCCTTCCTTCCACTGTCGGTGGATGTGAGGATTAAACAAAACATCTACTAAACTGCTAGCATATAACAAGCAATTAATAGATCTGTAAATGTAACCATTACTTTGGTTGTTGGTAACAGTGGTAATACTAGTAGGTATATATTACACTCACCATAGTCTCCCAAGTATTATTCCATTTTACTGGTAATGAGACCGGGCTCATCAGGCTGACTGACATACTCAGCATCATTCAACTAAGAATGGAGTCCACTGGGCATAGCTAGCTAACTAGTTGAAAGGATGGAGCTTAGTCTGGTAACTCCCATGGGAGTGCAGGAGGGGCAACCTATACCTCCCTGCTCCGGTCAGTTCTGCTCACCCAGATGGGCTCCCTCACTGTGGTCACATGATGACCCGAACATCTCCTGAACTTGCTCGGAATTTTACATCACCTCGTCTTCCCACATGACTCATTGGCTCTGACTGGTCATGTGTCCACACTTTGAGCAGGAGAACAGGGTGCCCTGGATCTGAGAGGTGGGGGACTCAGGGGACAGGGAGACTAAACAGGAGAGACACAGACAAAATGTCGTGTGTGTGTGTGTGTGTGTGTCTGTGTGTCTATCTAAACAACCTAGGAAATATTTGCCAAAACGTTAATATTTATGCTCTCTGTTTCCTATACCTTTCCATGGTTTTCTTAAATGCAATTGATGTTGACAACTTTTCAAAGTTACCTTCATTTTTTTAGTATTTGAATAATAAAATAATATACAGTTATTTTAATTACATTTATTTTCAAGGCTATTGGCCTGCTCATGAATGCCCCCTACTTGTGATTCTGGCCTGGAGTTGTGGGTCTGGTCAAGGCATTTGACTGGCCTCACTTTCTCTGCTTGTGAAATAAAGGCAGGCCTGTAGTTCCTCCCAGCTGTGATTCTGAATGCCTCTTTCCTATATACACACAGCAAATAAAAAAGTGTAGATGGGCTGAATCTTAAGGAATGAGCTTTAATGCAAAGAAAATAATTATTTCTAAGTAGAAATCAGGCCTGAATGCAAATGGTTGTATTTGTGGAGTCAAAAAGTTTCTTGTTTCTTCAAATGTGCTTCCTGAAACCTCAAAGAGAGATTCCTCTTCAGTAGAGACCAACTAACTTACTCCAGTCTAGAAAGATCTCTCCTTTCCTTATAGAAAGAAAGATTAACCTCAGTGAATGGGCCTTCCAAGGGCTGGGCTCAGTACAAGGTATGTTACACACACGGTTAAATCTAAATTCATAGTACTTGTTACCAACTTTTTTTGGCAAGGAACTATATTATAAAGGTTCCTGGATGTTAAAAGTGCCAAACCATTATTGAATGTAACCCCATAGTTTACCATGAAGATTCATGAGAGGAAAAAATAATATCATTCATTCTCGTGTATCCCTCAGACCCTAACATAGTACATAGTAAATATAATCTGCTGATTATGTACTTTTTCTCCTGTCATCAGTACTTCTTGGATTCTATCTTAATTACTTTTCTCTCATTGCTGGAACAAATTACCTGACACCCAAAGTTAAAGAGGAAAAGGTTTATTTAGCTCAGAGTTTGTAGAGATTTCAGTCCTTAAACAGCTGGCTCCAAGGCAGGGTGGAATGGCTTCGGGGAAATTGTTTATGATGGCAGAAGGCAGCAAAAGTAACAAGGGTAAAAGAGCAAGCCCCCTTTCCCTCCTTATATTGTAAGCAGGCTATCTGTCCTAGGGTGTGTCCTTTACACCTTAGGATGTAGAACTGCTGAATCTCTTATTTAAGTTTCTAAACTTCTCAAACTGACACAATGAATCAACCATTAAAACATCCTAGGGCATAAACAGCTGCCTTAAGGCATGTCTTTTATACAGTAGGATGTGTAACTTCTGAGTCACTTAGTTAAGCTTCTAAGCTCAAATCAACACAATGCATCAACCACATTATAATCTACCCCTTGACAATTTGGCAACCTAACACATTTCTTTAAATCAGTTTCCAGATACAAAGACATTCTAATTCTTATCATTTCACAACTTGAACATTATAACATAGTTTAACAATCCTTAAGAATCAGTGGTAAGCCAATCAACATTGTGTCACATTAGAACCATAACAGCTTAGAAAAGGCCAAAATTTAAGTATTGTTGGAGGCAACGTGAGAGTACAAGGACCTTGTGAGAGCATTAGAGTTGAAAGGAAAGACAAGTTGTATAGAGAACAGATTCTCAACACAAAATTCACTTCAGAAATAGGAAGATTAAAAAGATATAGAGAAGGCAGTCGTGGGCTGTGGGGAGGAGAAACAAGAAGCCAACCCCTTCCTGTGAGTTGTGCCCTTCCCCTGTGAGCAACCAGCTGATGTGAAGAAACACAGGCTGAGACATGACAGCTACTGAGGTAGAAAAAAACAACTTAATGCTTTTAGTGTTTAGTATTTGATTAACTTTGCAGGCCTAAGGGCAGAAGTCTGTGCATCTATTTGGAGGATAACAATACGCAGTACAGCAACTATTGAGGACCTCTTCCTGAAAGTGGTAGCCATTGTTAATTCCCTATTACCTTGTTGAAAGTCCTATATCATTTTCATTGTTTCATTTGATTTGGTTTTATTCTGTTTTGTTTTGTGATTTTATTATATCTGATGGCATAGGCAGCTATTTCAAAGACAACAAGATATATTATGGTAGACATTGTTGATTTCCTATCACCTTGTTTTGAAGTCCTGTATTGCTTCCATTGTTTTGATTTGATTGGTTTTATTCTGTTCCGTTTTGTTTGATTTTAGTATGTCTCGTGGAATGGGCAGCCATTTTGAAGATAAAAAGAGGCATTATGGTAGCCATTGTTGACTTCCTATTAGATTGTTTTGAAGTCCTGTATCACTTTCACTGTTTTGTTCTGATTGGCTTTATTCTGTTTTATTTTATTTGGTTTTATTTTTTAATTAAAAAAAAAAGCTACAGAGAGAAACACATGGTCCAGCAAAGCAAGCTACCTCCTAAACAATTTTGCCAACAAGATGCCCTGGTTTCAAAGGTAGGGTGGGCAATTGGAATAAAAAAAGACTGGGCCAAAAACAAGAACAGAATCTAAAAAATATGAAGAAATGCAATTGAAAGAAAAAGGTTCACTGTAAATAAACAAGGAAGGAAGCCCAAATTTCAAACATTTTGCTTTATTCTGACATTGTGTTAAGGCTGAGATCAGTTTGCTCTTTTCTTTCATTTATTCACTCCCCCGTATGTTCACTTACCTAATAAACATGTACTTAGCATTTACAACCATCACACACTGTGCTGAGTCCTTGAGTGAGCAGAAAGAAGGGCTATCCCTGCTCCACTGGAGCTACAGCTTGGGAGGGCAGCAGACAGTGATCAAATAACCAGATGCAGGTGTGTGTGACCACAGACCGAGGCCGAACGCTCTGGTGGGAAGTGATGTAGGTTTCTGAGAGCTGAGAACAGAGCACCTTACGTAGCCTGGGGAAGAGACCTGCTTCAAGCCGAGCTGTGATGAATGGTTAGGCCCAGAGCAAGGAGTAAGGCCTGGCCAGGGGAGGCCGAGGCTGCCTTCTACAGGCCCTGTGCAGAACACCTGACAGGACTGGCTCACAGACAACCTAGACCCAACAGCGAACCTCCCTATGAGGCATTCCCCTCTGAGCCCTGTGGGCCCCCATGCGGTCAACTGCATGAGGGTGCTGGACCAAAAGACCTTTCTTAAAATATGGTGCTCTGCAATAGAATCACTTAGTTAACTTGGGAAAAATATAAATTCCTGGACTTGACATCAGACTGGCTGAATCAGAAGATCCGGGGCTGGGCCCCAGGAATCTGCATGTAAAGATTATCTCTAGGTGAGCCTTCTTCATCCTAATATGCTGAACTAATTTTTAATTTTTGTCTATTTTAGTATAAATTTGCAGTACATAACGATTATGGCCATCATGGGGAGTTGGTACACGTAATACATCGTAATTCTTTTTGCTTCTCTACCCTCCTCTCTCCCTCCTTCCCATTTGCAAAAGATTTGTCTCTGCTTCCTATGATCTCTTTTTTATTTTGTTCTTCAAATTATGTATACTTTGGGTTTCTCACATAACTGAAACTATGCAATATTTAAGTTTGTGTGATTAATTTCACTCAACGTCATGATCTCAAGGTGCAACCCTTTTCCTACAAATGACTGAAGTGTAACCTTGGTTATGGCAGAGCACTACTCTGCTGCTTAAGTGACTCATACACCATAAAGTTGAAACGTTGGTATCTGTGTAAGCAAACCTTTGCCTGCTCCATAGCTCTATATTCTTCCTTTCTAAATTCCCAAGCTCCTGAAGGGAGAAGCACCAGGAAGGGTTGAAGTGAACAGTCCCAAGGATTGAGTGCTGGGACACTGGAAAGTTTACAGGCAGAAACAAAGTTTCAGACTTTCACACCTAGAGATGACCTGATTGCTTTAGGGTGAGTTTCCAATATTAATTTAAGAGCTCCAGACTCGGAACTGTTTATCCACTCAGCCTCTAAAATTTAACTGGAAATACACACTTACTGGTATTTGCTCCCTGCTTCTTTGCCCCCTTTCTTTTCTTCCCCTTCTCTTGGGTCTGGTCTTCTCTGCAGTACCCAGGAGAGGATGGAAATTCATACTGGTCACCTTCCTTCCCTGCCCTTCTAGGAAATGAATGGTTTGCCCCAAATGCAAGGTCTGTGGCCTGTGATGCTGATAGGCAAAGATCTGTGGTCTGATACACAAGAGAATTCCTGTTGACACTGGTGGGGGAGCGCTGGCCAGTAGAGCCAGAGGGCCTGGTGCCCTGCCTGAGGAACTGGGCTTTTCTCTTTATACGTAGCAGGCTCGCTGAACAACCACCCACCACACTCCACTGGATGATCCACACCCACACTGGCCCAGCCTCCATCTAGCCTAGGAATTCTCTCTGCATGTAGAAATGTTTCCTGCAAGCCCTGGGCTCTCTTGGTATATGGTTAATTGCAGGAGTTGGGTGCCAAAACTACATACATTATTTCTGCCTGCCTGATAGGATTCTTGTTTTAAAATGACATAATATATGTAATGTATGTGACACATACTAGAATACAGTAAGTTCTCAACAAATGTTAGCTGGCACTATTTGAATTACTGTTTTTCTAGCTACTGTTTAGAATAATTTATATTGGGGGAAAATCATCAGTTATATCAATTGGCAAGTAAAGGGTTGGAAGGATAGCTGAGAGATAAATTAGGAAAAATTTAGCTAAATATGCCAGACACAGAGAAATCTAATGTGTGTGTTTTTAAGATTATACAAAAATATCAACAATAATTAACACTTCTTGAGAGCTTCCTGGGATCCAGGCATAGTTCCATTTAAATATTTAAATCCCCTCAACAACTTGATATGGTAAGTACTATTAAAGCCCCTATTTTTTCAGAAAAACTGATAGAAGCTTAAATAAATTCAATAACTTGCTGAAGGTCAAGGTTTAACTAGATCCTTCCCAACTGGCTTATTCATTCTCTCTCTCTCTCCTCCTTCCCTCTCTCCCTCCCTCTGAATGACAGTACTTGGTTTGGTTGCCATCATGGAAACAATAACCTTTGCAATCCTTAAAGAAAATCATTTGATCACACCTTCAGCCTTCCCTCTTGAAAGAGATGAGGCAACAGCCTCATATAATTTCCTTTGAGATTCCCAAGGAGGGGTTAGGAGGTGAGTTTTTTTAATAGATACATACTATTTGTATGTATTTGTAGGATACAGTGTTATAATTTAGTGGACACATACAAGGTGTGTTGATCAATCATGATAATTAGCATTTCCATTTCCTAAAATATTTATCTTTTCTGTGTGCTGGGAACCTTCAGACTTTTCTCATCTGTCAGTTTTGTAACATAGCATAAACTCTTGCAGAGCATAGTTATCCTATGCTATAGAACACTAGAACTGACTCCTCCCAACTGTTTCGGTACCTAGTACCAAACCTCCCTCTATGCCCCCTTCCTCCACCTTTCCTGGTTTTTAGTGACCACTTCTCCACTCTCTTCTCCCATGAGCTCAACGTTGTTAGCTTCCATAAATGAGAGATCATGTGCTATTTGCTTTCTGTACCTGGTTTAATTCACTTCACTTGCTGTCTCCTGTTTCCATCCATGTTGTCCCAAAAGATAAGATTTCTTTTTGTTTGTTGATTGAGTGGGTTTTTTGTTTTGGTTTGGTTTGTTTGTCTTTTCTGTTTGTGATTTGGCTTTGTTTTGCTTTGCTTTGCTTTGCTTTGCTTTGCTTTGCTTTGAAACAGGGTCATATTATGTAGTTCAGGCTGGTCTTGAACTCACTATGTAGCCCAAGCTGGTCTCAAACTTCCACTGATCCTCTTGCCTTAGCCTTCAAAGTGCTGGGATTCCAGGCATGTACCACCTTGCCCAGCTCAGGATTTTATTTTTTATAGCTGAAAATATTAAAAATACCATATATTCATTACAGGAGAGGTTCAATCCACAGGTCTTGCCTCATACAAAGGTCTCGAATGCTGTTCCTATGGATGTGTCTCCAGTCTGCTTAGAATCTTCTAGTCTATACTTTTTCTTTTCTCTTTTTTCTTTGTTTTTTTCAGGAAGGCCAGCATGTCACCAAATTTGGGGGAACTGAAGAGATCAAAACTATTAGCTTTCTAGTGAATCTACCTCTGCTCTAGTCCTATGTCTGAATAATCGAGCAAGTTACTGTATCTCTCTATCCTCAGTTTCCTCCTTTGTAAAATGGACCCAACAGCATCTTCAACGAAAGTGCCCCTAGAAGATTGAATGAGGTGATAACTGTGGATTCACCTGGCACAATGCCTGATGTGTCGCTGCAGCCAGCACATCATAGTTAACTGCAATGAGGCCAGAGGAGAAAGGAGATACTGGCTTCCAAACATAAAGCGCCAGGGGCAAAGGAAATATCTGGGGGTGGGTTTCCTCCCGAGAACTTCCAGTTCACTTCATGGAGCTAAGTGCAGTTTTCTCAGGTTGCTCCGTCCTAGAAGTTTCTACAGAATCTTCCTCATATCCTTCTCCCCAAGTACTCACCAGGGCAGTGTCACCAAAGAGAAACCAAGCTACCTCCTTTTTTCCCCCCACACATCATTCCAGGTCTCTCAAGGCAACCTCCCAAATCTTTAAATTTGGTGTCCAGTAAGCAGCTGAGAAGCACTGGGCACTTCCTGTCCCAGTGCTCCTCCACATGCCCTTGAAATGGGCAAAGGAAACTGCCTCTTTCTCACCCTCCTCCCCCTCACCATGTCCCCGGCGCCCAAAGTTGCGCCACCTGCTACTCTCCAGGCATCTTTGTATCCGGTCCAGGTTCCCACGCAGTCACCTCTTCCAGAAAGGAGAGATGAGAAAGTAGAAACAGCGCGGTGACATCACTTCCCCGCCTCACTCCCTTGAGGCTACGTCTGTCTCCAACCAAGCTGGGCTCCAAGACTTTGTCTAGATTCAATTTTTAGATGCCCCCAAGGAAAAGATTCCCACCACTTCCTTTTTTAGACTTTTTTCAACTTGGTGGCCACCACATGTGAAAATCCCCCCAAGGGGTTGCATGATTTGGTTAGGAGAGCACGAGAGGGAAGGGTGAAGAAATCTGAAACCTGTGCCGTGTAATTCTCTTTCCTTATTTAACTCACGTCGCTGCTCAATGTCGGACACAATTCCCTGGCATCCTCAGCTGCACATTCCTGTTATATTCATCTTAAACTGCGAACTCTGCGAGGACAGGGGAGGCTGGCATCAATTTGCCTTATTCAGTTCAAGTTCTGCTCCAGGATAAATGGTAAGACATGAGATTACTTCTGTTGCCCCAAAGCAAAAGAGATAGAGAGAGCCAGCAGGAGAGAGGCTCAGCAAACACAAATAAGAAGTAACAGGCTGGGGATCGATTGATCAAGGGCCTTGCCAAGAACTTGGCACCCAGGAAGCTCTGATAAGAAATTCAGGAAAAATGGAGGGTAAAGCAATATAGACACTGCTTTCAGCAGATTTTCAGTAGGATACTTTAGAACATTGAGTGAACCACTGATAAAGTATGGCCCTTTCCCTTGACAAATTTGGAGTGGAGAGACACATAGGTTCATAGATACACATAAAATTACAGAGAATATTAATAAAATTATAGCAGCAGTCTTTTTTTTTCACCACTGCAGAAGCCCATGCTTTAATTTTTTACTCCAAGACAGAGTCTAAGTTGCAAAATTGCCCAAGTGAGGCTCAAACTGCCATCCTCCTGCTTCAGCCTCACCGAGTGTGGGATTACAGGCATGTGCCACCACACCTGGTCTTTTGTTGAGAGTTTTTGGATTTTTTAGAAAACAGATCACAGCCTAAGCATTATGGATTGTAGCAGGCTTCATTCTCATCATGATCCAGTCAGTCCATTAGCTGAAGAAATTGGAAACACAATTTCTAAGGCACTGATGAGAAATGGAGGCTGAAAGAGTTTATATTCGCTTGCCCAAGGTCATGCATCTGGGCAGCTAAAGCTGGGATTCAAACTCAGAGCCAGTGCCATGATGCAGAAACACATGATGCGTGGCAAAAGAAAAGCTGTTCATGGAGTCAGGTCTCCTAGCTATTTACTCTGGTTTTTCCTCTGGCAAACCCCTTCCCCTTCCTGGTCTTCAGGTCCTCACAAGTAAAATAAGTGTTAGATTAGATGAAGAGTTAACAAAGTTTTTCTGCAAAGGGCCAGAGAGTAAATACTTTAGACTTTCCAAGACAGATGGCCTCTGTTGCAATTACTCAGCTCTGCCATTCCAGCATGAGAGCAGCCACAGACAATATGCAAACAAATGAGTGTGGCTCCGTTCCAATAAAACTTTATTTACAAAAACAGGTGCAAGGCTGGATTTAATCCAAAGGCTGTAGTTTGCAGACTGGACCAGATGCTCTCTAGACTTTTTGGTTCTGGCATTTCATAAGTTCATGATCCTGACTTATGGCTATGGAGCCCCAAGGAGCCAGGACATTGAAAAGCCAACTGTAAGAAGGTGGTTGCCATAACCTTTGACGATTCCAGCACATGTGATCAGAGAGTTAAGCCTGGCACTGCTTCCTGATTTACTTGCTACTGGGGGCATAAAAATGGACCTGTTCTGGTTCCAGAGACAGCAAGCCTTTCAGATTCCATGCTCGAGCATGCTATGCCCTTATGCCCTGGCCCCCAGTTCAGCACTCTGGGCTCTCCCCAGAATGCGATGTGAATTCAGCCCCTAGTTAACTTGGCAATTAATCTCTACCAGCCTGCTGCAGAGAGCTGCCACCATGCTCTCTCTACCTTATCAGGGAATGCTGTGTGACCTGAAGTGCCAGGGTGGGGGAATCCGTGCTCACCAAAGAGCGACAAGTTGTAATTACCACAGACAAAAGCAGTTTTGTGCAACGGGAGCTGAAACACCTCACTCTTGGGAGCCGACGATGCTGGCTGCTCCCTTTGGAGGTAGAAGAAATGCCTCTCCCTGCAGCCAGTGTGCCCAGCCCAGAAGAAAGGACATTTGTCCTTTCTCTTACCCAGGGGTACAGAAGGACAAAAACCTTCCTTTGTAGCCTCACAGATTCCAGGATACCTTTATGGCACAGGAGCCTCGCACCTCCAATTCCTTTTCCTGGGTTTTTTGTTTTTGTTTTTGGCCTCTTTTCTTGGGTTTTTGTATTCCAGCTGTGCTGTTAGCTCTGTGATCTCTTGTAAGTGATTTAACCACTCTGAACTTCAGTTTTCTCATCTGTAAAATGTCCATAATAATAACATGCACCTTGAAATATACTTATGAGGATTAAATGAAACCATGTACGTAAGGCATCCTGGCCTAATGCCTAGCACCTAGTAAGCACCTAGTATTGCTGGCGGATGACATTACTACCGTATCACTCTGCACCGGCTACTTTGTGCACATTATCATGTCTAATTCTCAGCTATTGCCCTATGAGGTAGGGACTGTCACTATCTTCATCTCACAGACAAGGAAACCAAGGGTCCAAAGTGGTTATGTGACTTGTCCAAGGGCAAACAGAAAATAAATTAGTGGAACTAGGACATAAACCCAGGTCTATTGGACGCCAGAGTTCTGGCTCTTAATCACTTTACTCTCCTATCCAAGGTCACAATAAAGGATGCAAACAAGATTAGAATCCAAGTCAGCTCTCAATTCCTTGGCAGATCACGGAAGGAGGCAGGGAAGACCGGCCTAGGAGCACCTCTGCAGGACCCCTCTCTGACTTCCCTCCCCTGCCTGACCTCTGCCTCTCTCAGGACCCTGATCACATTCTGGTTTCGGCTATAATTTCCTTCAGGGGAACACAGCCTTCTGCTGCATTTTTTTTTTTTTAATCTCAGTCTAATGCAGAGGAAAGGATGCAAACTCTGGAGCCAGATAATAATGCTTTGAATACCAATGCTGCTTACTCACTGAATGGCCTTGGCCATGTCACAGAATCTCTCTGAACCTCAGTTTCCTCACTTGTGAAATGGGGATAATTCCTCCCTTTCCTTGTCGCAAAGAGTACCCAGCACAATTCATGGTACACAGTAGGTTGGTACTCTCTGAAAAATGCGGTGCTGTTACTGTCTCCCACAGCACCTTGCCCAGTACTAGGTTATCCTTTGCTTAGTTAATTCATCTTGAATTCACCCATGGCACCAGTGTGGTGACTTGGTCTTGTGTATGTCTGGTTAAACAGGAAGCTGGAGACAGATAGAGAAGGAGAACCATGCAAAACCCTATGATCGCAGCTGACTGACCTCCTACCAAGATACCCAAGCAGATGCCATAGTCCGCCAGCCTCAGTTTCCCCACCAAATTCATCGACAGCTTCTCCTAAAAGGCTCACCCACAGCAATGGGAGTTTGCAACATCAGAGGTTTCTAATGTAATAAAGATGGATAATGAAAAGATTCTTCTTCCCCAAGCCTTGAGTGAGTCAGAGCTCTGTGCTTGGCTTTGCCCCAGGGAGTATCAAGAAAATGAAATATGGTCTGTATCCTCATGACACCTAAACAAAATGGTCAGTTCCATGGGTCAAAAATCAGCCAGAAGGATTAAGAGGCATCTCCATGAGGGGAGGGGAAGAGGGCGAGAAAATGACCATTGCAAAGATTGCCTGGTGGGGTCCTGTTACACGGCTGCTATTAAGAATAATGCCTACGCAGTTTATGGTGGGAAGTTCATTTTGCTTTTGCAAAAGGTACCAGCAAATGACAATACGTCCAACACCTGCAAGGATTCTGAACTTGTCTATCTGGCTGAATAATCTCTTCTACCTCTGACACCTGAAACAAGGCACAAGTTCACACTTAGACAACAAACTATTCTTCTTCATAATAAAGAGAAACCAGCTTTGAATCTCAGATTGACTCATTTTTTTCTCCCTCTTGAGCTTTTGCCACCATAGAAAAATGTGTAATAGGCTAAGTGTTCACATTGCAGCTGGTTACTGTGATTATGTAGACGCAGCCTCTGTGAATTCAGTGTCGTGATGCTGGCTGTTCAATAGCTGTTGGAATTAATGCCCAAGGAAGTAGGAAATGGGCCACACAATCAAAATGTGGATTTAGAACGTGCCCTCCGTTGTGTGCCACCCTGTTCTTCCCCATGTTCCTGCCTTGTGTTAATCACCAGCTTTGTGCCAGTTCCCTGGCCTTCTCTTCTTTATCCCTCTGGGCCTTGGGCATAAAACAGTCCAAGAGAAGCCTCCTCATGCTAGCCTTGAAAAGTTAAAATGCCTGGGAGTTAAGTGGATTTCACCCACTCTCCCACCTAATATGGAAGATGCATGACAGAAGGGCATCAGGGTTGGCTGCAGGGGCTACTTTAATCAGCACAGGAAGCTGACTGCCTGGAGCTACAGCATCTCAGATCACCTAGGCCAGCCCCTGTCTTCAGATTAGTACCCCTCAAGACCAAGAACGACCTCTCTTTTTAATTAAACTCACTGTCAGAGAACCATTCCACTCCACTCCACGTGAACACCACGAGTGGCTGTCTTGGGAGGCTTTCTCTGCAGCAGGGGAAGAGCCCCCTCCTATATAGCAGGGGTGCGGGGTTCAGTAACAAGCAATGCCCCAACTGGCCATGGCAGCTTGCCAACTCCCTTTGCTGCTGCACCAGTTCCACAGTGGGCAAATGGGGAAACTTTGCAAGCCAGGCATAGTGGCCAAACCTGTAAACCCAGCACTCAAGAGACAGAGGCAGGAGGATTACCAGGAGTTCAAGGCCAGCTTGGGCTTTATAGTCAGTTTGAGCCCAGCCTGAGATTCTGTCTTAAAAAAAAAAAAAAAAAAAAAAGAGGAAAATTTGAGTTTGAGAGCCCTTGAAGATCTGCTATAAACTATGACTCTCTTATTTTAAAAATGTTTAAGTAAAATTTTTTGTTTGTTTTCAGAGCAGTATCCACCACAGAATTTTTATAGTTTTATGGAAACACTTTGAAATTACCTATTTTGTGCATTTGGGCAGTCTCTATCTAGTGGGAGAAAGTTAAAATATCAGGTGTCCAATGGCCACCTGCCCTTCTTTCTGAAAAATAAAAAGATATTAAGAAGCAGGGATGTAAATCAATGCAAGTGGCCTCTGCTTTCTTGCCCCTTAATTCCAAGTTGTGATGATTATCGAGGACAGGAGCGAGACAGGCTGTAGCCTACAGTAAAAGAAGGTCTCCAGCTGCCACCATTCATGGCTCCGCCAAATGTCACAAGCCCTATGACTGCAGGGATCTACGGTTCCTAAGTCATCATTTCTCATCTGCTAATAGAAAACGATGATGCCCCTCTCAAAGAACTGTTCAGAAGAAGAAAAGAAAAGAAATAAATGCTTGGCAATCTGCAGGAACTCAGTATATCTGAGTTCCCTCCCAGTACCAGTAACTTGGACCCCCAAATTTACCAAGCAGCACACAGCTGCATCTGACAATCACTCCATCCCCCCACCTTGCCAGGGCAAAAATGTGAGGTGGCTGCCAAGTGCTCACCTTTGGAATAGATTCCACAGTGGGGTCAAGTCCCAGCTCCTCTCCTTGACAGCTAAGTGAACTTCGGGAAACAGAGTTCAATTTCACGGAAATTGGTGGCCCCTCCACAACAAAGAAATGAGGGTGAGACCAGTTCTTCTAAAGTCATGAGAAAAAGTGATAAGAACTTAGTATACTCTGCAAGACAAAATGTGTTGTGTCAGGTTAAACTAAGGTAAGGCTCTTTCTTGGCCTCTGGTGGGGGGAATTTATGCTTTCTCTAAGTACCGTCCACTCTCCTCTGGGGAATGTGTCCCTGTGTCTGCATGTTCCACAGGAACATAAGGCCGAAAGGAGAAAAGATCAATAGATGACCAAGATCCCCTAAATCCCTCACCCAGATGTTTGGCGCCCCCCTTCCTACAACAGCCAAATAACTTCCCCCTTTCTGACCCAAACGGCGCTTCAGTGACACCCTTGGAAATGTCAGCCCCCTCCCCACGCCTGCAAAGCACTCCCCTCTCCTCACTTCGCGCCCCAGCCCCTGTCACCAGGTGGCCGGTCTCATAATGTGCTTATTTGTGCTTTTTGTCCGTCTCCTCTGACTGAAACGCAAGCTCCCAGAGCACGGAGGTCTTTGCCTCTTTGTTCGAGCGCCAAACCTACAAAGCCTAGAACAGAACTTCGGCCAGGGAGTGGGGATCAGTAACAACTCACCGAATGAATGAGTGCAGGAATGAGTGAGTGGAGGAAGAAAGAATAAAGACTCCAGAGCGAAGAGATGCGCCAGAGAGGTAACGGATGAGGGCTGGCTCACACGGGAATCGTCCTGCCACCTGCCTAACCCTGCAATTCTTCCTCTTTTAGGGGCCACACAAGGGGCGTGCACAGCCCGCACCGGCTCCAAGGCCTGACTCCAGGGGCCCCCAGCCCACTTTTGCACCCCAAAAGGAACTGGGGGGGAATAAGCCCCGCGGTCGCCCGGCGGCGGAGCCGGGGATTCCCCGCCCGGGCCCTCCTCCCGCCCGCGCCCCACCCCCGCGCAGGGCTGGCCCGGGAGCCCGGGGGCGCGGCCGGCGGCTGGGTCCGCGAGGCGGCGGCGGCGGTGGCGCTGGAGCTGCGGGCTCGGCGGCTGGGCCCGCATTGCCCCCTAGTGCCGCGCGGAGTCAGGGCGCCGGGCTCCCCGCCTGATGTCACCGCCGAGCAGTCAGCCCAGAGGCAGCTCGTTGAAGGCAGACCCTCTCGGCGCCGGCGGCTGCAGGAGGCGCCCGCTCCGCAGACCCGGCCGCTCGCGCGCCCCCCGCGCCCGCTGCGCCCCTGCGCCCCCGGCGCCCCCCTGCGAGCCCGGCCCGGCCGGCGCGCCTGACGTGGACCATTAAACTTGGAGCTGCCGCCTCGTCCCCTCTCTCCTCCTCCCTCTGACAGGCAAGCGAGCGGCTCGGTGCAGGCGAGCGGGCGAGCGGGCGAGCGACGTGCTGCTGGCGGGCTGGGCTGCCCGGGGAGATGATTCCTGGCCGGGAGGGCGCCTCTGGGCAGAAGACCGCGGGGGAAGCAAAGTTTCGGGGCAGCTGAAGCGCCCTGCTCGCAGCCCTTCCGAGCCCAATCACCTCCCTGGCTATGGAGGGCGGACTCTAAGATGAATCCCCATCTGGACGCCGGCCACAACACGTCTGCACCTGCCCACTGGGGAGAGTTGAAAAATGCCAACTTCAGTGGCCCCAACCAGACCTCGAACAACTCCACGCTGCCCCAGCTGGACGTCACCAGGGCCATCTCTGTGGGCCTGGTGCTGGGCGCCTTCATCCTCTTTGCCATCGTGGGCAACATCCTGGTCATCCTGTCTGTGGCCTGCAACCGACACCTGCGGACGCCCACCAACTACTTCATCGTCAACCTGGCCATGGCCGACCTGCTCCTGAGCTTCACCGTTCTGCCCTTCTCGGCGGCCCTGGAGGTGCTAGGCTACTGGGTGCTGGGGCGGATCTTCTGTGACATCTGGGCAGCCGTGGACGTCCTGTGCTGCACGGCCTCCATTCTGAGCCTGTGCGCCATCTCCATCGATCGCTACATCGGGGTGCGCTACTCTCTGCGGTACCCCACCCTGGTCACCAGGAGGAAGGCCATCTTGGCACTCCTCAGTGTCTGGGTGTTGTCCACGGTCATCTCCATTGGGCCTCTCCTTGGCTGGAAGGAGCCGGCGCCCAATGATGACAAGGAATGTGGGGTCACCGAAGAACCTTTCTACGCCCTCTTCTCCTCCCTGGGCTCCTTCTATATCCCTCTGACGGTCATTCTGGTCATGTACTGTCGCGTCTACATCGTGGCCAAGAGGACCACGAAGAACCTGGAGGCAGGCGTCATGAAGGAGATGTCCAACTCCAAGGAGCTGACCCTGAGGATCCACTCCAAGAACTTTCACGAGGACACCCTCAGCAGTACCAAGGCCAAGGGTCACAACCCCAGGAGTTCCATAGCTGTCAAACTTTTTAAATTCTCCAGGGAAAAGAAAGCAGCCAAGACCTTGGGCATTGTGGTCGGTATGTTCATCTTGTGTTGGCTCCCCTTCTTCATCGCTCTCCCACTTGGTAAGTTGGGGACGGGCAGAGGGGACCTAGACTGTTCGGAACTGGGGTTTCCTGATGAGCTTGCACTTAAAGTTTTCATGTGAGTTTTGTTTTTGCAATGTAGTCTGTGTGTGTTTGGAGATTGTATAATATTGCTTGTTCTGCAAAGGCTTTGCAGATTAGGGAGCTGGCTAAGAACCAACTCAGGTGTTAGTGGAATTCACTAAGGTACTAGGCACTCGAAATAGAACCACAGAAGGAAGATCTGGGATGTGGGATGACTCACTTGCCAGCCAGCCTTGGTTTAATAATTAAAAAGGATACTGGGCTTGAGCATCACACCGGCGTTATTTCAGTAGTAATGATGTGTTGGCTAAGGCAGCGTCACTAACGCAGCATACCAAATAGTTTGTAGTTACTGCAGACGCGACATTTAGGAAGCGGGGAGGCAGCTCGTTCACAGAAAGGCAGCGTTCATTCAGCATTTCCTCAGCTCACATTTCTGGGGAGCTTTGCAGAAACTGCAGTCCTCCCCGTTCTCCGTCCTCCGTCACCACTGTCTAGCACCTCAGTGCACTGCTTTCATTATCAGTTAATAAGGGCATTTGACAGCCACTCAGCTGGCTGGGCCTTTCAAAACCGAAGCTTGAGGTTTGAAAGAGAAGATGACTAGAAGGTCACACATTCTCAGGGTCCACCCCAAAATGGTCCTAAGTCTGGTGATTTATGGAATGTCCAGAATTAGATTATAGTTAACCCTCACCTTCAGCTGCAAGATGCCCAGTCTGGCAAGATAGAATTCAGTCTATCCTTCACCTTTCACAGAAATGTGCCCATCTTATTTTGCTTGATGGTCCCACTAACTAAATGATTCCAAGAGCTAATTGATTTCATCTAAGAAAGAAACCAAGGTCTGATCAGGAGGCAAACCTAGAGGAGGGTACTGTGACATGCTATCCAGGTGGCTTTGGGAAACCCTCGTCCCTTCTCGGAAGCATTGATCTGCTCTGCTTTCTGCTCCTATCCCTGGAGAACACTACAGAAAATGAATGGAGGAAAGTGATCATGTCACAGTCATGTGCCACCGTCTCAGGAGAGCTGGCAACTACTCCATACCACATACACCTGCCATCTCACTAAGGTCTCGGTTATCACCAAATGTAACCAAACCCTCCAGCAACTAAAGTTCTAAAGACACACTGCTTTCAAGAGAAAAGATGAATGGAAAAAGAGCAAACTAATATCAAGAGTTTCTGTTTTTAAAAGACAGAAAGAGGGGGGAAAGAAGCTGTTTATCCTACTCCGTGTCATCTTTTCTAAAGCAGGCTTGTAGGCTGACTACCTTGAAGAAATATTTTCAGTGCCAAGTGCTAAGTAGAAAGCACTTGAAGCTCTCCCCTAGGTGCAGTGCATCCCACTGCAGAGGAGCTCGCTTCTCTTTTCCAAGGTCCCAAGGTCCTTTTGCAGGTTGGTTGGGTGGCCAGCAGATAACGGTTCACACTGCTTTGTACTGGGTGAAAGATCATGGTCATACGTCGAAGTGATTTGACTTATTAGCTACATGACCTTGTGCAGATGACTGTGAGCCTCAGTTTCTTCATCTATGAAGTGGGGCTAAATAGTATCTGCTCCATGAATTTTGCACTAATACATAGACCCTAGTATTGTATCTGGCACACAAACAAAATGCTCAGTGAAAGTTAAGGATTAATACTACACACAGTCACCTCCTCGGGAACAATGGTATATTTTCTCCTTCTCTCCTCATTTGCCAATCCCACATCTGTTACTAAAGCTGCAGAAGAGAACTAGGTCTTTCTTCTTTCTACCTCTGTCCTGCAACCCTCAGAGGCTGTGACTAGAGCATGCTAAAAAAAAAAAAGACAGAAGGAAAGAAAGAAAAAAGAAACAAAGAAAGAAAAGACAGACCCCAGGAGGATACAGAAATGATCAGAGGTGCAGGTTTTGGCTTTAGATGCAGGAGAAGCAAACTGCAAACTGGTGGGAATCTTCCAGCATGTTAAAATGGAAAGCCCTGCTCTGGTGATCAGGAAAACATGTACAAGCTTGAGTTTTGCCATCAACTAACTCTGTCCCTTGGAATTGTTGATTTACTTCTCTGTACTTCAGATCTCACACCTGGACAGTAAGAGGGTGGAAGTATATTGCAGGATCTTAAACTTTAATAAGCACCAGAATCACCTGGGAAACTTGATAAAATATATAGCCAACTGGACTCAACACACAGAGAAGCTGGTTCAGTAAAATCCAGTGTATCTATCCCAGGCATGTTTTATCAGCCCCATGTGATTCTGAAGAGGTCATCCACTGACCAGGCTTTGAGGATCACAGCTAGAGGGCTACTCAGCTCCCTTTGGCATCTGCCACCCTTGATGCCAAGGTCTGTGAGTGCAGCAAAGCTCAGATGTTCCCCAGCCACACGGTGGTGTCGGACGCCATGGCTTCTCTCTGGGTCCTGCACCGCAAGCCAACAAGCCCATTCTTCTCGCTCACACTACTGCCACTGTCACTCTCCTTACTCTTTGTGCCTTTCTGAGACCTCAGCCCCTAGCATCTCAGGTCCTTAGTGTCTATGCTATTAGAAATGAGAGGTTGCTGTCCCGAAAGTGATCTTGGAGTAGTGTGTTTGTGCTTTGCTTGCTATGGAAACTTTCTGAGTGTCTGCATCATGACCTCCCGAAGACCTTCTAACCAACGCACTGTGGCAGAGCTGGCTCCATTCACATCCTTCTTCTGTGGAAACCCAACAGGTGAGGTGCGCAGTACGGACTCCCAGCCTCGGTTCTGGGATGGGCTCCAAAAGGGACTCTAGAGTTCAAGCAGAGAAGCCACATAATTAATGTTTTCTTACTCACTGAGGAAGAACATCCCAGCAAAACGGAGGTGTGGGTTTTTATTTCCTCTGAGTTAAAATAACACCCAAATAAAAGTAGCTTGATGAAGAACAATAACTCCTTTGGAATCTAAAGCAGGTTGCAAACTCTAAATTTTCCATGAGGGCTTTCCACTCAGAAAGGGTGAAAGCAGATCTGGGGAAAGACAATGCCGGGCAAACACAGAGCTGCAGGTAGAAGTAACTTCCACTGGTGCTAGACTCTCAGGTGCCTGCTGGCATGACATTTCCATAGCTGTGTTTGTTTTCTCCATAGGAGAAAAGGGTTGGGATTCCTTCTGGGGAGGAGGAAAAATAGCCATGCCTTCCCCCCTGGATCATGTTTAGGAGCCCCACATGCTTCTCTTCCTCCATTATTTTTATTTTGGGGAGCAGGATAGGGCTTCCTGTAGAGCAGGACCTCGTGTCTCCCGCTGTGCCCCCCCTACCTGGGACACCCTTCTCCCCTCCTCCCCACCCTTGGCCTGTGGGTCACCACAGACCAAGTTGGACCAGGGACCAGTGCTCACTTACCGAGGAGCAGAGATGGATGCCAGCAAACAAGGACCTCTTTCTTTGGCCCCTGGAATCAGGCCAGGAAGGGACAGGAAATAATTGGAATAGAATATAGCCCTGTGCAAGATGTCCAAGGGAATCTTTAGCTGCCTGGCATACAAGGAAGACCCACTCCCACTCGCCTGGGGACAGCCTGGTCAGGGGCTCGGAAGCGGCAGGGCCACTGAGGGATGTGCGCCCCGGCGGGCGGGCGGCGTGGGGGGCAGTGAGGCTGGGTAACAGGAAGTGCCGGGCAGCCAAATCGTGGCAGGGCTTAGTGAGTTGTTTAGAAAACACTGGAACCTTGCCTTGCTCCAAATCTTTCTTCCGTCTTTTAAAATGCTGAAAGGCACCAGGAAGCCATTATTGAACTAACTGCTTTCCTCTCCAAATAAATGAAGGTCAATTTCAAAGAAACAGTTGTGCTCTCTCTAATACTGGGACCAAATAGCAATCCCTCTCTCCACTGATTTGGTTCCTCAGCCCCCTCTGCAGAGGGGGGCTGATGAATCTCCACCCTCTACAAGCACAAGGGAGGATGAGGGTCATGATGACGACTGGACATGGCCACCCCTACAAACATACATGTTAATGCTCCTCTTAGAGGTTCCAAAGCACAGGGATCTGAGCTGCCTACAAGGAAAGCAATTGGTTTGAGTATCTGGTGAGGGGTAAATTTTTGCACACAGAAATCTTTATCTGGAGGTGGGAAATTTTACTGCAGTAAAAATATTTTACTGTTACTTGAATCCCTAATAAAGATTTTCTAAAGCACCTAGTATGTGCTACATTCTGTACTAGTCACTGGGTGTTGAACCAGAAGCAAACAGGCCAGCATAATTGATACATAATTACTGAGCACATACTATGTGCCAAGCATTCTGCTCAGACATTCCCACACTAATCCTCACAGCTACCTTGACATGAGACAGTAAGTGCTGCTCTCTACAGACCAATATACCCAAGCTCAGCAACGTCACCCAGCCAGGCCAGGAGCCGAGTCAAAGTCAGCTAGAAGGGACCATACTTGTTCCACTGCACCTAGGAGACGTCTGGCCTTTTCTGCTCTCTGGTCACAATCTGTTGTCCCAGAAAATGTTCCCTAGAAGCCTAGAGGCATCCTATCAAAAGCTAGGCATGTTTTTCTGTTGCAAAATCTTGACCCTCCTGAGGGGGAAAAAAAAAACTATAGAATGTCAAATTAGCCCACCCCATGTTTACAGGGCAAAATCTTTTCCACATTCCATGGTGTGCACTGATGGGCTCTCAGACTGAGTACTTGGTCAGTCACCCAACCAGAATGAAAAAAATTGGAGGGACCTGGCCCTTCTTTTGTGAATGTGGATCTACATCTTTAATCATGCAATCATTCACTGAGTAAATATAAATTTACTGAGCAGCTACTGTGTCCAGCCTTTCTTTTTTTTAGAAACAACAGTGAGCAAATTATTTAAATTCCATAAAATTTAGTTCCAGTGGGAAATGCAGACATTAAAAAAAATGAATGCAAATTGTGAAAAGTGACTGAAAGGAGAGATGTGATTAGAATTATGTAACAGAGATCGGTCTATCATGAGGCCTCCAGGAGAGTGACATTTAGGCAGAACACTAAAAGTCTGAAAGGACACCATGGAAAGATTCAATACAGACAGAAGATACGATCTGATTTGTGTCTTCAGAGCGGTGGTGCATGCTGAAATCCAAGCCTTCTGGGAGGACGAGGCAGAAAAATCACAAATTCAAGTCCTCCCTTGGCAACTTAGTGACTGAGTGAGACCTTATCTTGAAAAGGGGGCTGCTGGGATGCTCACGGTGGAGGTACTGGGTTGAACCCCAGGACCATACAAAAAGATAACTGAGGCTACTGTGTGGAGAGGCTGGAGGAGAGGCACGGGGCGTCCTGGCCAGCGCAGCGAGGGTGACAATGGTGGCTTCAGCCAGGCAGAGGGAGCGGGGTGGTGAGAAGTAGAGGGGTTTAGGGATGGGCTGATGACGGTGGAGGAGGGTGAGTGGGAAGAAGAAATGTGTCTGAAATAACCCTAGAGGTTTCAGATAGAGCCACCCAGGGCTGGGGATGTAGCTCAGTGGCTTAAGCGCCTGCCTAGCAAGTGCGAGGTTGTGAGTTCAATCCCTGGTACCCAAAAAAGAAAAAAGAGAAGTCTGCTGTGATTCTGACAGGCTTTCCTTAACAGATAGAGCCACCTGCGTACCATTTTTGGGCAGGACACAGCCAAGATGATCCCTCCCAGCAGCCTCCTCAGCCTAAAATCCCACACTGGGAATGACCCATGGACAGTCAGGAGCAAATAGCAGGTCTGACCCAAAAGCAGGGGCCAGGAGTGACAGCAAGCCTAGCTGCTCCTGAGAAACATCTGGCAGGGTTGTTTTGTTTAAAGCATAGATTCGGGGCCAGGGATTTAGCTCAGTGGCAGAAGCGCCTGCCTTGCAATCTTGTAGTCTTGAGTTCAATCCTTGGCACTAAAATAAATAAATAAATAAATAAATAAATAAATAAATAAATAAAGCATAGATTCTTGGGTCCTGCCAGAGACCTACTGCATCAGCTTCTGCTGTCATGAGGTCAGTGTCTCCACGGTAAACAAGTTTTCCTAGGGCATCCTTATGTAGCCAGCATGACACTGGTCCTCCCTGTGCCTGGGAGTCCCTGGAAGGGCGACGCTGCAGGGCCAAACTTAATTATGCCCCTGAAGTGCAGCTAGGAGTATCCCCAGTCCTGCCACACAGAGGAAGACAGGAAGGCGGCAGGAGGGCAGCTTCTGCGAGCCAGTGCCTCTCTAGAGAAAGGAAAGAATCAGCTCCACGGAGCACCCTTACCCCGAGGACCCTGACCCCAAGGACCCCGGGTATGTACTCTGAACTGTGCTGCTCAACAGGGCAAGTGATACCATCCCTGTCTTTCTAGATGGGAGAACTAGAGATCAGAGAGGTCCAGCAGTTTGCCCGAGGTCACACAGCTAGAAAATAGTAGCATCTGTCAGACTCCCACTCGGTACTCAATAAACAGTCGCTGTGTTACCCCCGTTGTTACTAAAACTGCTTTCCTAAAATCTGTCAGACTTCTGCTATCCAACGCTTTTACTGGCTCATAGAAAAATAAGGAAAAAAACAGGAAAATGTGTTTTTAAAACTAAATGCATTCAATATAAATGACTGTCCTTTTATTCTGAGAACTACATCCTTTCTATTTTAAGAAGCTGAAATGGCACTTTTTGATGGAATGATGGTAATGAGCAGTGATGGTTGTGTGTGTGCACATGTGCATGTGTGTGGGCGTGAGTGCACATGTGCATGCGTGTGGGCATGAGTGTGCACATGTGCATGCATGTGGGCGTGAGTGTGCACATGTGCATGTGTGTGTGTTTTGATGTCTTACTTAGCAAAATAAAAAACTGGGTTACTCTGTGTGCCTTCCAAATGTTCTTCTGGAATCTTATCGAGGATGTCTTAAAGTCTTGCAATCAGAAAAGACACCATGGTGGCGAGATACAGTGTTTATGGGGGAAAGAAAGAAAGAAGGAAGAAAAAAGGAGAAGAGGGAGGAAGAGAAGAAAAGGAGAAGAGAAACAAAGGAGAGAGGACAGAATGAGTCACCTCAGCCTTGCGGGGGAGCTCAGTGGGCTGGGACAGAGGGGCGAAGGTGGGGGGGGTGGCGTGGGAAGAATCAGGCACAGCAGGACAGAAGGGTGTCGTGGACGCATCTTGCGCTGCTGGGCCCGGCCAGGCCGCAGAGTGCTGGCAGGCACATGTGTCACGCAGCGCCATCCTGGACAGACCTGTGCCTACCATCATGCGGGAGGTGCCCAGGCCGAGTGTGCTCTGGTCGTAAGACTGGGCCACTCCAGGAAACCGCTTTCTCTCATACCTGTAGGACATTTCCACATCATCCTGCTGGCTGACCACGTCTGTTCGTAATAATACAGCACCCAGTGAGCAGGGCTCGCCGTGGGTCAGCAAACCATGCTGGGGAGGGGCCCTCCACCCCTCGCGTGTTGAGAAGTGGGCACTGTTATTGTTCCCACTTTACAGATGAGGAGGCGGGAGCTCAGGGCGATAGAGTGATTTGGCTCAGGCCAGCCAGCCGCTCAGTGATAGGAGACGGATGCAACCCCAGGAATCAGATGGGCTCAGCACTGGTGGTCTCCCCGAGGTGGGGCTCAGAGCCCCAACTTGAGGATGTGGAAGACAGAACTGGGGAAACTAGAATCTGTCCTGAGAAGGAGGAAAGGAAGGGCAGGTGGCTGCCCATCATTCAGCGACAGGGACACAGTTAATGCTTGTGAGAACATAAAGAAAATAAAAATAATATAAATTAAGAGTATCAAAATAATTGGGTCTTCTCCTAGCAAGATAAAGTCAAAATTTCTCTTTTACTTTGAATACTTTGGTAGAATTTTTTTTTAACTTCACAACTTACTCCTGGTATCATTACACACAATTTTAGTTTTTGGGTTTTGTTTTTTAATCAAATTTTGGAAAACACATGACTTACTATGGGAAGGTTGCATACATTTTTAAAGCTTTTTGGATAAAATTTGGAGAAATGCATAAAAGACAGAAGGATTTTTCACAGTTTAGTTTCTGGCTGAATGCAATTTAGACTGGCTTCCCTCCCACCACCCAACTGTGTGCAGTGCCAGCAGCTGGGCCTCTCGCTACTACAGAGGAGCCTCTGCTTCTGCCCCTTGAGGTCGCAAGGCTGGGGGAGCCTGGATCTAGGGTGAAAGCGGATCTAGAAACCACCCTTCTACTTTGTAGTCATTCTGCTTAGTGATGACCCCGCTGTCGAAAGAAAAAATTCAAACCGCATGTGTATATTCAACAGGACCTGGATGAAATATAGCTAAATCAACTCAGCTACTTCCTCAAAAATGCCCTGTACCACCACTGCATAAGGAAAGATGCAGTGCAGGGGATTCACAGTGAAATAGTAAACAGATAGTGGTCCTCACTGATTGCAATTAATACACCTTACTATTAAAAACTTTGTGACAGCCTTGGGCTCCTGGACCCCCTAAACACACTCCCTAGACCTTGGAGAGTCTGTGAGGCTCTGGAGCCAAGTAGGCATCCTGCCAGGTGTGGTAGCAGATGACAGTCACCAGCACTCGGGAGGCTGAGGCAGGAGGATTGCTGCGAGTTTGAGGGCAGCCTGTGCTATGTAGTGAGTTCAAGACCAGCCTAAACTACATAGCGAGACCCTGTCTCAAAAAACAAAATGGGGTGGGTATACCTCAGCGGTACAGTGCCTGCTTAACAAGCACAAGGCCTGAGTTTGATTCCTGGTACAAAAAAAAAAAGAAGAACAAATAGGCATCCTTCATCCATAGCCAAACACTTCGGGGATGGCTCTCTCCACAGCCTCACGTTGAGTCTACTGACTTTTGCCCCCCACAGCCGCCACTTTCTTGTAAAATCTTTCAGCACTGCCTCACATGCGCTGTCACACAAGCCATCTGGAGGAATAAGGGAACGGCCCAGCTGCCGCGGCAGAATTAGAGTGCACTCTGAGTCCCATCATTTGCTACTCCCAAATGGCCCTCTCGTTGCCCTTCCCTGTGCTTTTGCTCACATTGTTTTCTGCCCACCCCTGACCACGGTCTTCTCATACCTGCTGCTGATCCAGCTCTGGCCCCTGTGAACACCCAGTTCCATCCACACCTGTCTCCTGCAGTCTCTGGTTTCCACCCTCCTCCCCAGCGGTGCACCCCTCTCTGTACATCTCTCACCGGCTTTACAGTGCTTGGCACGTATGCCCACAGGGGTGAGAACTGAAAGGCACAAAGGTAGCAGTGCTAGTGGCGCAAAGCCCTGGAGGAGGGCAGGGGCCAGGTTCGAGTCCTCCCCTTGTCTGTGAGCAGAGTTCCGTACCTGTGTAACTAGTAGACTCTCAGTATGAACAGCTATGACAGCAACAGCTCTCATGGTGTGGGCCAGACTTCATCTACCTGTTTTGTTGTTTTGTTTTGTTTTGTTTTGTTTTGTTTTGTTTTGTTTTGTTTTGTTTTGAGACAGGGACTTGCTATGTGGTTCAGGCTGGCCTTGGACTCACTATGTAGCCCATGCTGGCCTCGGACTCACAGCAATCCTCCTGTCTCAGCCTCCTGAGTGCTGGGATTACAGGCGTGCACCACCACACCCAGCTTTTCATCTACCATTTGAACCTCCCAACAGCCCACCAGAAAAATAATTAGTGCTTTGCCCACTTCATACAGGAGGAAATGGGCTTAGAGGATTAAGGGGTTTGTCTCATTCCTTGAATTTACCACAAACACATGAGAACGAGACCACGCTATGTGGTGCCAGCCCTGTGGGCTCTCTATTACAGATCAGCCTCGTGGACTCTCTCCTAAAAAAAAGAAAAAAGAAAGAATAAATGCCAATCCCAGCCCGGGCATGGGGCCAGTGCAGAAAGATTAGACAGGTGAAGACCTTGGGTACAAGGTAAGCTTGAAAATTGGGTGATGTCTTCATTCTTCTTCTTCCCCCTGTTCTAGGGTTTAAACCTAAGGTCCCCCACATGCTAGGCCAGTGCTCCATAGCTGAGCTCTGTCCCCAGCCCAAGGTCCTCATCCTTTATTTAAATGCTGCCATTCCACACACCTTCGCCAGCCTCCGTGACATCTCTGAGCAGAATAGTTTAGAGCAGCAGAATTTGGAGAGAAAAACAGGTGCTGCTAACTTTACAGCAAAAATAGATTAAGACCATTACAGGGCCAGGGTATGGAAAAGGAATAGTGTAATTCTAAATGGAAACACACACACACACACACACACTCAGAACCCTAACATAAATGAAAAAGACCAGAAACATCCTGATTTTTTCTATGCCAATTTTAATTGCTTTAATTTTTTTTCTTTCTTTTTTTCTTCTTTTCTTTTCATTTGTTTTTGGCACTAGGGATTGAACTCAGGGCCTTACACATGCTAATGTGAGCTTTGCCCCTAGACTGTGATTTCTTTAATATCAGATTATTCCCACACACACAAAAAAAGGTGCCCAACCCTGCTAATGCTCTGAGACACGGCGGACCTGCTGGTTAAAGCAGCACCACTGTCCTACGAGGTAACAGTACACACACCCTAGTCTACCCCGGTCTATCCCACTGACGCCTGTTATAAAGCATTATTGTTGTTACACATTCCTCCTACTCTTCAAAGTGTCTCAGTTTGAACAACAGAAGCGTGTCCCATTTTAAAACCAGGGCAGGTGTATTTACTGTGGGGACATCGGTAGTACCCCAGCGTCATGTCAGACCCGGAGATAGTAGGAGACAAGAACCAACACCAACAGGTTCAACCCTTCAGAGAAAGACTGGTCACAAAAGCGTGAAGAGTGAAGGATGACACTTCTAGTGCATGTTTCCTGGGAAGCAGCAGTGACTGTAAGTGTTGGCTTTGGAGTTTTTAAATATTTAGTTCCCTTGCTTTAGTTACTCAGGCAAGTGGCTGGACTGGATTCTGACTCTCCAGCCGGCCGGCCCTAAATGCTCACTGAACCAGTGAATAAATGCAAGGAGTTTGGCTCCATGGCGAGATGGACAGTATCATCTAAAGGATGGGAGTCTGCGGTGTGAGCTGGTGAGAAGGAAAAGGAGATGTGTCCGGGTCCTCAAGGCCAGAGTAAGTCTGGGGAAAGGGACATCTTCATCCCAAACATCACCACCCCTCCGGGCGCGACAGAGCATGCGTCAGCCCAGGTCTCAGCAGACTGTCCTCGCTGGAAGGTTTTTGAGGAGCCTGTCAACACTCTTGGACACACCCATCAGCAGCACATCTGAGGCCCCTTTGAACACTCAAGTGCCCTCTCTGGTGTGAGCACACGCACTGTGCTATAAAAGTTGACCATTGAGCAGTGCGGGCTGAAACGTTCAGAGACAGAATGTTCCAGCATCGCAAGGGCATCATTCCTCACGGAGCCCCGCTGAAATTTTTCTGGGGCATCTGCCCTTGGTACCCTGCCCCTCTTAAACGTTCCCTCTGTCCTGCTGCGTTGAATTTGGGGGTCAGCTTTGCACACTTTCTGAAATTCTTGAAGATAAGAGTTTGCTGCCAGGCTAACACGCACAGCTTAGAGGCTGAGCTTAGCCCTTAGAAGGAGGCTAAACTGGGACCAGCGGCAAGCCAGGGTCAGTGTCATTCGCAGGCATTAGCTCCAGGGCTCACACCACCAGCCCAGGGCTGGGCGGAGACCCAGGCAGGCAGCTGGTCAGGAAGGAGGAACAGAGCAACAACCACAAAAATCTCCGATTCATACATTCAGCCTAGGAATTAACCCCAGACGTGCAGAGAAAGTAGTTAGGACACCCTTCCCTCTGTTTGTAGGGATGTCCCCCCCCCACCGTGCACATTTGTGAGTCATTGTCCCATGCCCCCTGGAATCAGCCTTAACAGAAGTGTTCTTGGTCTTCTGATAAAGCCCCTTCTCAGAGTAGGCACATAAAATAAAAGATGTAGGGTTTCAAAACAAACCAATTATCCTGAAACACAGTTATTACCATCTTGAAAAACAAATGCATTACAGAGTTTTTTAAAAAGTCCCTCTTAATGTATTAAATGAACAGGAGCTAGCAGCAAGTCGTACAAATAACTACGATAATTTTGAAGCAGTCACAAGTGGAACTATTTCTAGACATCTGCAACAAATGTAAAGGGTTATGATAAATCTGATTTCTACTGCTGACAAATCCTGCTGATTCTATGGTGGCTTGTTGCCTACATTCTTGTAAAAGGACATGCAAATTTTCAGCCAAAAGTTAATTGTGTTTGTTTCTTTTTTGTTTGTTTATTTAAGTATTTTTCCCATCCAAGTTCAAGTTGATGGACCTCCTAGCCCCAGAATAAGAAGTCTGCCTTAGGATAGCACAAAGATGTACTTTAGGCTGTTCTTAGGATGTACTTTAGACTCTGTTCTTGTGGGATACTGATTTTATAGACATATACATACAGATATATTTCTTAGAACCAGGAGTTCTAAGAACTCCTGGGAACTTGGACTATCCCAGCATGATTTGTAACTATTTGGCATGTGCACTTATAGCAACTGTTTTAATCAGCTAGCTGATTTACTTACAAATGATGCATAGACTTTTATTAAATCAGAAAGAAGAAAAAAGAAACACCAAAAAAAATCTTTCTGCACTCTCCAGACCGCAGGTTCACATCCATTCAACACTTTTTCCCCAGCTATAGAGTCACGAGATTATTTGTGTACGCCTCCAGAAATAATCTACTTACTGTCTTTGTACTTGTCTATGTGTACGTAAATATACCGAGTATATATGCACATATGTATGTCTACTCTTTCTTGTTTCTAGTGGTGTTACTTTATAAACTCTTCAGTGAGGGTTACATTTTTTTATTCAACAGTGTATTTTAAATATAGTTCTATGTCAGCAGGCTGTGTTAGAATGTGTTAAAGTTGCTGTTCTCTTTTGTTGTGACTGTATACTAATCCATGTTATGGATTGTCCTAGTTTATTTACTAATTTTCCAATTGAGTGCTGTTTGAATTACTTTTTATCTTTTACTACTACAAATAATTTTGTAATTAATTTCTAGAGATGGAGTTGCAGAGGCAAGGAATATTTGGTATTTTAGCTTTTAACTTGAACATGATCAAATAAAGAATTTAAAATATAATAAAATGTAAAGTGGCACTAAAAAAATAGGTTAACTGGGTGTGGTCACCCATGCTTATAAGCCCAGCACTCGGGAGGCTGAGACTGGAGTTCAATATCCAGCCTAGGCTACACATAGTGAGTTCAAGATCAGTCTGAACTACATAGCAAGACCCTGTGTCAAAAAATAAAAATTAAGATCCAGGCATGGTGGCTCACACCTGTAATTCCAGCACTCAGGAGGCTGAGGCAGGAGGATTGTTCTGAGTTTGAGACCATCCTGGACTACATAGTGAGCCCAAGCTGAGCCTGAACTGCACATCAAGACCCTCTCTCAAAAAACAAAAAAACCCACACACACAAAATTAAAATTCAAACAAGTAGGTTAGTATATCTACTAGCCTACCATTTAGGAGGGATGTTCTTGATATCTAAAACATGATGTCCATGGAAAGCAAGGGATTGAGTCATGTATAATCCATGTTTAAAAGCTTATTAACTTCCTTGTTTTGATGGGTAGGGTAGACTGAGTGGGAGTGAATTACTAGCTTTTTTATGTCTTCTGTATTATTTTACATGTTAAGAGGAGAAAATATGATTAAGAACATTGCATTTAAAAATTAGTCAGCTGTAGACTGGGATTCCATTCTTACAGTGGGGAGTATTATACTGTTAAGATTTTAGAAGAGAAACTATCAATGGACAAAAAAAAAAAAGAAAAGGCTGTGGTCTGCATTTTTTTTATCTAATTCTACTGGTGTTCTAGTTATGTCCAGAACACTCCAAACCCACTCTGGCTCTTTCACCTGTTGGCTGTGACCCTACCTTTCTTCCAGTCTGGAAACGTGTCGCCAGGTTGTTTGTGGGTGTTTTTTTCTTTTTTTTTTTTTTCTCAAAACAAGAATTTTCTTTCAGTAGTAAAAAGTAAGCAAGGTATAAAGAGGGAAAGTCACCCACATCACCCATCTCGGTCCGTGTGGGCTGCAATAGCAAAGTATCTCAAACTGGGTGATTTATAAAAACAACAAAGTTTCTGCTTCCAGTTTTTGAGGCTGGGAATTTTCTTTCAGCAGCAGTTCAAGGTCAAGACGGCAGCAGATTCAGTGTCGGTTAAAGGCCCATCCCTCATTCATGATGCCTCCTACATGCTCTCCTGGTGGAAGGGGAAATACACTTCCTTAGACCAAATCCTGCTTGTACAGAGGCTCTGCCCCAATGACCTAATCTCCTGTCACACTTTCTATCTCAACACCACAGCTGGGATTACGTTTTAACATACAAATGTAAGGGACTAGGGAAAAAAATGGGTATTCACACCACAGTGCTGTCTATGTTACCAGCTTTGATATTTTTCACTGGAACTTTCCAGAAGGGAGAGATACACAAATTAAATCACCCAATGATTTTTTCCCATTAATTATCAAACATGGATGTCTTACTATGTCCATGCAATTAGAATCATTTTTCTCAATTTTTTAATGCTGCAAAGGATTCCATAGAAGATGACCCTATGACATAGTTAACCAATCCAGTTATGTAAGCAACCCACTTACATAAACAAAACATGTCTAAGGTACTCCATTCACACAGTACAGGTGTAGACTTAAAAGTGGGTCCTTTTATAGCCTTTTTCGCTGTACAATGTATCTCAATGCATCTTTCCATTTCACTACTACTACAAATATTCTTACTTATTTTTATAGCTGCATAGCATTCTCTTATGCATTTTCCCAATAGTCCCTTATGGGCAAACATTTAGATTATTTTAAATTCTTCTGTTACTATAAAGTAGTATTCTTAAAAATAATAATAATATTCTTACAGATGCATCACCATTTTCCATGAGTAAGTATATCTATAAGATAGAACCCTGGAAGTGGACCATGTTGAGTAACTGTTTTGATTTTTATAAATATTTCCAAGCCATTCTCCATGCGGATAGAATCAATTTATGTTTCCATAAGTAACATTTGAGGGTGCCGACCTATTCCCCAAGTGTTGTCACATTTTTGATTATTTTTAATCTTGATAGGTGAAGTTTTTGTGAATGACTTTAAGCAAAGTTTCCTATGTTTAAGGTAATCTGCCCTCTCTTGATGTCCATTTGTCTTCCCTTTTCAGGTATGATAAATATTCTGATTGAGATCGTTTTCCTTACTCTCTTAGACATGTCCTGCTGTTTAGGATTTCCTTAAGATAAAATACACTTTTGTGATCAGATCAAAAGCTAGGCTCAGGAGAGAAGCCTCAGACAGGCACTGTCAGATTACTCTTTGGAAAGAGTGTAGGAATTTACACTCCTACTAATCAGGTTTCAGCATCCCTGGAAAAAAAGGATTTGTGCTGATAGCTCCTAGATTCCTGGGACTTGAGAACTTTCAGGGTTTTGGCTGACAAGCTTCCCCTTCAAGGAGATCAGATGGATTGCAGTCTTCAAATCCTTCCAGCCTACTTGGTGTCAGCTTCCCAGAGTTGAGGACTAGCTAGCTGCCCTCTTAGAACACAACACCCCATCCATCAGGGGAGCCGAGGGTGGCAGGAGTCTACAATGTGTGCATTTGACCCAAGATCCAAGAACAAAAAGCAGTCAGCCACAGTGTGTAAACGCTCTGGAGCTCTAGGTCAGCAGCCAGGCCCACCATGGGCTACATCTGAGGTTCAGGGACTGATGTTTTCTTTAAAAATATTTTAAAAAAAGAAAGAAAGAAAATAAAATACCCATTTGCCACACCCCAGGAGAACAATCAAATTTGCAGCACTTGGGATAAGTTAATAAGGAAGGATCCTTTCAAGCTGGTCCCACCAGACCATGGGAGCCCAGGGAAGGCAGTGGACAGTCTGTATTTAGACAAGAGTGTGGTACAGGCACCACATTTTGGTTGCAAAATTCAAATTGGCCCTGAAAAAGATGCCACAAATCGAAAATTCACTTAGGCACCACTCAGGATAAAAAAAAGAGCCACCCATTGAGCAGAATCTGCTGGGGAAGAGGCTTTTCGAGAGGAAGTCAGTGAGACCAGGTTGATCAGACACATGACTTACTGCTGACCTTGACCTGCTTATTTGGAAGGAGAAGCCAGGTTATTTTCAGGCTGTACTAAATCTAGAGCTGTTGGAATCAGCATTGAGGAGGAAGCAGGGGTTCAGTGAACTTTCACCCACTGCCTCAAGGTCTGAGGACCCAGGGGAGGCCCCTAAATCTGGGCCTGGCCTCAGCCTCTGGCTCCCAGGATTTGACCAGGGAAAGCCCTGCCTGCTGCCCCGCCTCTGTGACTGCCACCCCATGGTGATGAAAGGAGTTGGCGCCTTCTCTCCTCAGGGACATCCTCGTCAGCTCTCCGTTACCCCTGCTGGAGAAGCAGCACAGAGTAGACCTAGACCGAGAAGAGACTGTCACTCGATTCTCCAAGCCTCCCTCAGTGCCTCTGTAAAACGCAACTGCAGTCGCCCACCTCACAGAGCTATAGTGAGGAATAAACGCCAAGTGAATGGAGAGGACTCGCTGGGAGCCAAACGCTAGTAAATATTCCCTAAGCATCAGCTTTAGTGCTCATGAAGCCTTTTATACAGCATCACTCTGGAGGGGACATTTAACAAACACCTGTTGATATTACCATGGTGACGACAAAGCCTGTGAATGTGTCCTGTAGGCAGAGAAAAATGGTACAGGTTTCTTTCCATTAAATGATTTTATTAATTTTATTAATTAAATGATTCCATTAAATTTCTGTTAAGAAATGCAAAAAAAAAATTTAAAAAGCTGGGCGTGGTGGTTCACGCCTGTAATCCCAGCACTTGGGAGGCTGAGGCAGGAAGATCACTGTGAGTTCGAGACCAGCCTGGGCTACAAAATGAGCTCAAGGCCAGCCTCAACTGCATAGCAAGATCCTGTCTCAAAAAAAAAATAAATAAATAAAAATAAAAAATAAAACAAGTCATATTGGATGACAGGATGTGATGGTCCCATGCTTGGAATGTTATCAGAAGACTTTAATATTTCTACACGTTTTTCTCTTTTAAAATTTTGTTTTAATAATTAGTTATGGAATATTTTAGTAATTCTAGAATTTTAAAACAATCTAAGAGACGCCCATGAGTCCTCCACCCAGATTTAACAAATATTGATATTGCCAAATTTGCTGCAGAGTTGAATGATAAAATGTATCTAAATGGGCTGCCATTCCTCAGTCCTCTTCCCCTCTTTCCCAGAGGGGGTGACTCCTGTATGAACCCTCATAAACAAGCTCGGAAGAACAAGAAGCATGACCAGGAGGCTGCAGCTCTGAACTGTTATTCCTACTTTCAGACTCTGCTCCTGCTCCTGTACTGACTGTGTGGCTTCCAGGAAATGGTTCAACCTCTCCGTTCTCCTCTCCTTCCTTGTTAAAATGGACAAATCACACCACGTTTACCAGGTGGCTGCAGGACGGAATTCATAGAGACCAGTAGTTCTTAACACAGGAGGATTTCATGTATTGGGCTCACCAGGGGGAGTGGGCAATGTCAATGTTGGAGATTTTTTCTTCTTTTCTCTCTCTTTTTTTTTTTCTTTTCTTTCTTTTTCCACGGAGGGGGGTCCTACTGGCATCTAGTGGGAGTGGCCAGGGTTGCTGCTAAATACCATAGAGAGTCCAAGACAGCCACCCAGAGCAAAGAATTATCCCACACAACATGTAGCTACTCCTAAAATAGAGAAACCCTGATGTAAGGCCCAGTGTCGCTTTATAAACCCTCCATAAACCTTCGTGTGACATACGTAATAAAATAAATTATCATCACTTGTTTTACATGTAAGACACTGTGGTATCCAGTGAGTTGCCCCTTTTTAGTAACAAGAATGACAGACAGTAGTCGCCACCTCCTCTACATGTCTGAGGTGTCCCATTTGTTAAATGACAAATTTCCTAACAAATTTCCAAATTTTGAAATGACAAACTTCTTAACCATGTAAATATTTTGGCTAACAGATGAACTGGAAGTTTTTCCTTGGAGCCTAACTCTGTCTTGCCCTCTGTGAAAAACAAATTGTATCAGCGCTTTAAGCCACAAAATTGGTTCATTTAAACCACAAATATTCCTTTAACCTAAATAAGCCCGAGATCTGGCATAGCAATAAGTAAATAAATAAAACATCTTAATTAAGAGGACATTTCTGGCCCCAGTTCAGAACTGGATCACAAGAAATCACAAGAGGAGGGGTAGAAAATGGAAAAGAGGAAAAAGCCAGACCTCGCCTTCCCATTCTCCCTGGGCCAAGGCCAAGACCGAGGATCCAGCCTAAGGCTGCCTCAGAGATCAGTTGAGAGCAACACTGTGACCGGTCTCACCAGCAGGTCCCCAAATGTGTCCCCAGGCCAGAAGCATCAGCCAGGAACTTGTTAGAGATGAAGACCTGGGGCGTCACCCCAAAAATAACTGAATCAGAAACCGGGAATGCCACCCACATAGTCTGGTAACACTGATGCCTCCTCAAGCTTAAGGACCAATAGCAGAATAAAGCCATGTCCCACCTTCCCTGTGTGTCCGTTTCCAGCCCCTAACAGTCATGGGACTCTACAGCGCAGTTCCCACCTGGGGGAGCCCCTGCCGCTGATGGGCGCTCTCCTTGGGTCAGATGCTTGACACACAGTCTCTCATTTGTAAGACAAGAAGATGAGGGAGATGCTAATGACATCTTTTTCCAGATGTGAGCACCACAGCCTTGAGAGCTTAAATAACTGACCCAGGGCTACACTCCCAGAAATAGGAGCCAGGATCTGAATCTGGGTCACCCTGATGCCAAATCCTATCTTCTCACCGGTGATATCATACTGTCACCGCTCACTGGTGAGGAAGACAAAGCACAAACAGATTAGCACTGCCCGGCCTGGGCCTGCGAGCCCCGAGCCCCGAGATTCACAAGGCTTCAGATAATCCCTCGGGGTATTGACCTCCAGGGCTTGATACCGCCCCCTAGAGGCTAACACCATCACCCCTACAATGATGTCCTGGTCCGCTGCTGGCTGTGTGACTGGGTGCTGGTACAACCTCCTGCACTCCCATTTCTCATCTGTAAATACGTTACAATAATGCATTCATATCAGACTGCAATGAGAATTAAACGGAGTAATAAATATGAACATTAGCCCAGTCCCTTGAGCATGATAGAGACGAATCTTTAAGTTTTCTTCCGTTCTCCACTTTATATCAACAACTACCAAATCTACACCATCCAGGACTGATTCTCTGGAAGCCTTCTTTATTGATCAATTAGTTAATATGAAGAGCTAATCCTCATGGAGCTTTTAATTCATAATAATGGTTTTCTGTGTTTGCCTCCAAAATAATATTTGCATTTCAACCAAAGGCTCTTAGTCCTCAAAACTTCAAAGCCATGATGTGATTATTGATGAAACTGTTCAGGGATGTGGAAGACCAGTGGGGGAAGTTTTCCTGCACAAAGAGCCTTCCACTTCCCCCCAGTACCACTGCACTAGTATATCCCTGCGGAAGAGAAAAAACAACTAGGGGCATCTAAATCTCAAAATAGGTGTGAACGATACAAAAATTTAAAAAGTGAAACCAAAGACTAATGGGTCATTAGCCAACATTTAATACAATTGCATGGGATCCACTTAGTCGAATGCAATAAGGCTTCATTAAATAGTAGTTATAACAACTAATAAGGCCCTAATTAAATTAGCTTTCACTGGGCAAGCTGCTTGGAAGGTCCTGATTAGGTTATCTGTAGCCACTGGCCTAGCCTGAGAACAAAAGAAGACTGTTGTGTCTTCAGTAGTGCTTGGAAAGCAACATGTCTGGCCTTGTGCAGGAATTGTGAGGTGCTCTGCATTTGGGAGCAACCAATCCACATCTTTCTTGGTTCCCCCAAAACTATAGTGTGCACCAAGTCAAGTCCCCTAACAGGTCCCACTGCTCTGAAGAGCTAAACAATTTTAAAGAAGGAAAGAGCATTTAAAGATGAAAACACCAGGAGTTTCACTTTACAGATGAGGACCCTGAGGCTATGTGAGAAGTTAGTCGTCCTAGCAAGGGGTAGGATTCTCCACCTCACCCCAAATTTTCTTCCACTGTGATCTAGAAAGACAAAGAACTTGGTTTTAGAATGTAAGATTGCTGGCACAGATTTTTATTTGGGAAGGGAGAAGGAAACAAAAAAGCTGAATTCTCAGAGGCTTATTTTGTGAAACAGGTTGGGCACGCATGCGTGCATAAGTGCATAAGTGTGATGCAGGTGTGTGATGTGCTGAGTGAGGGTAGATCAGCAAAAGGTGATACTGGCACAGTGACCTTCCTAGAGCACAGCTCAGATGGGGCTGCCCCCTGCTGCACTCCCAGAGGTGACTTCTGAATGCCCACACATGGTGGTAAAATTCCTGCACGGTTGGAGTCTCACCACCCTCCTCTTTCAGGACTGAGTTTTGTGCTCAGTCAGACCAGGGTCACAGCCCTGCCCCTCACCAGCTGTGCAACCTCAGCTTCCATTTTCTTATCCCAGGGATAATGTTTTGTGTATCTCATTGGGTTAACAGGAGAATTAAAAGACAATAAGCGGCGAAGCACACATGGGCCACACCGATGCTCTCCAGCCGTGCAGGAGAAGCGCCCCTCCCTGACACACCTGGCTCATTTATCCCCCAGCTCTGCAATTGCTGCTCCCCCTGCTGTAACGCCCTCCCTTTGCTCCCCGCCCTGTGAATTCTTCCAATTCAAATGTCCTGCTGAAATATCACTGCTCCCTTGCGGTCTGCTACAGCCCCCAGGCAGGTGACCCTGCCTCTCCTGTGCTTTCTGTGTCCTCTCTCCATCAACGGGGCTGATGGGAGATTTCTGGTACACAAGCAGGACTCCAAAAGTGAATAAAACAGTCACAGGAACTGTGAGGAACTGCAAGGAAGGAGTAAGATTGGTTTCAGTGTCACTTCTGCTTCTGGACTAGCTGAGATGTGGATGGCTTCTGTGTGTTCTGACAAAGATTCTTTTTTTTTTTTTTTGTCTTTTTGAGACAGGGTCTTGCTATGCAGTTCAGGCTGGCCTTGAGCTCACTTTGTAGCCCAGGCTGGTCTTGAACTCACAACGATCCTCCTGCCTCAGCCTCCCAGTGCTGGGATTACAGGCGTCAGCCACCACACCCAGCATGACAAAGATTCTTTGCAGGACCAAAATTATGCTCCTGAACTTCTCATAGTCACATCTATGCACATCCTCTAAAATCCAGCTTTAGTAAAGAAACCCTTTTAAATCCATTTAGCAAGAACCCCTGGCCTTGGTTCCTCAATACCTGACCATGTTCTACACCATCTTCCATCCTCCCAGTGACTCGTGATCACAGTGGCCTGTCTTCAGCAATCATCCTGTGAGTCCAGATACACCTCCTCACCCTTGATGTTTTCCATTCACTGCCCCCTCCAGCACCTTTGCTATAAACACCCACTTGCCAATTCCATATTGGCTATGGGGCCCAGATGCTTTCTGACTACAAAATCCCTATCTGATAATACTTAATAAAGTCTGCCTGCCATGCTTTAACAAGTATTACTGAATGCTTTTTAACAGTACATGGCACCGTAGCCAGGTGTGGCGGTGCACCCCTATAATTCCAGCACTCAGAAGGCTGAGGCAAGAGAATTGTTGCAAGTTTATGACCAGCCTGGGCTACAAAGTGAGCTCAGGGCCAGCCTGAATTGCATAGTGAGGCCCTGTGCCAAAAAGATTTAAAAAAAAAAAAAATACATGCATGTACATGAATATATGCATACACATGCATGCATGTTTGTAGACACATACACATGCATGCATAAACATATACATACACATATGCACCCAAGACATCAGCCATAACGTCTCTCATACTTTTTATTCTCATGCATCTCTGTAGTGTCTGTATTCTTATAATAAGAAACAAAAAAAAATAAAGACAATTCTATAAGTGAGATAAAAGGAAATACACAGTTTTCCAAATACATCCTTGCAAATTTGGGAGTTCCCCGAATTTCAATATGGTGCAGTTTTGATTTGAAGCCTGGAAGTTTCTGAATTTTATTTCTATGATGTCTGTGACAAGAGCTCGTTTGAAGCTGTAAAGAACACGCAAGAAGGTGAATCACTTTCCAAGTATCTTTATAGAAATCTTTTTGGGTACTGTGAATTTTCACAGACAGAAGAGGATAAGTATGGGGCTGTCTAAAACAGTAGCTTCTGGCAGCATAAAGCTAATTAAATTAAATTAAATTTGATTTAATTTAAAATTCAGTTTCCTCAGTGGTAGTAGTCACTTTTCAAGCATTTGGTAGAAAATTCTACTGGACCGTACTATTTTAGCACATCTTTTGGCCCACTCCAAATATGGTTAATGGTGTCCAGAATATAAGCATACCCATTGTCCTGTGCAGTGTTGTATCTTGTTTAAAAGTTCATATTCATGGAGCTAGGCATGGTGGTGCATGCTTGTAATCCCAACAACACAGGAGCCAGAGACAGGAGAGTGGCAAGTTGGAGCCCAGGCAATTTAACAATTTAGCAAGACCCGTCTCAAAGTTAAAAAAAAAAAAAAAAGCTGAAGTGGCTAGATGTAGCTCAGTGCAAAGGTCCTGGGTCCAATCCCCAGTACCAAAATATATCAATGTAAAATGGTGCAGCCACTTTGGAAAACAGTGTCAAATGCCTCAAAACATTAAACATAAACTTGTTTAATGCAGCAATTCCATGCCTAAAATATACTCAAGAAAGTTAAAAGCCTATGTTGCCACAAAAACTTGTACACAAATGTTTGTAGTGGTATCATTCACAATGACTAAAAAAGAGATGATCCAAATACTTACCAGCTAAATCAAGAACATCATAACAGGATATATCTATACAATGAAATATTACTTGGCCCCCCAAAAGTTTGCTCATCCCCAAAGAGATTGGCTCTAGCCTCACCCGTACTGCCAACTGCAGAAGCCAAATCTGCAGAGGTTTAAGTCCTTTACACAAAACAGCATAGCATTTGCACGTAACCTACATACATCATCCTATATACTTTAAACTATCTCTAAATTACAATGTAATCACTAGGCAGATAGTTGTTGTATTGTTTTGAGAATAATTAAAAGAAAAAAGTCTAAATGTGTGCAGTACAGATGCGATTTGTTCTCTGAATTCTTTTGACGTGCATTTGGGTTGAAGAAACAGAGGGCCCACTGCACTGATGCCCGCTACAACCCAAAGGAACTTTGAAAACAATTGGCTCAGGGAAAGAAGCCAAACATAAAAGGTCACACACGGCATGATTCTGTGAACGTGAAACTGCCAGAACAGGCAGATCCACGAGGAGTCAGTCCAAGGAGCCGGGTGTGGAAGGGAAGGAGGGAGACCATTGGTTGAGATTCTGATTCCTCAGGAGGTGATCTAGGTGTTCTGGAATTAGATAGTGGTGCTGATGCACTACTCTGCGACTACACTGAAGCCACTGGAGTTGGACATTTTAAAGGGGTGAATTTTATGGTATGTGCATTTTATAGCTCTTGAAGCTATTTTTTAAAAATATTCTAGTTTGGAAAAACCTAATTGTCCATCCGCTTTCAAGAGGTAATTAATGCCAACAGATTCTCCTGCAGTGAAGTGTGGTGCAGTCCTTAGGGGGAATGGCTTCGTTATGAACTAATTAACAAAGATCCTTAAGACAAATTGTTAAAGGAGGGGAAAGCAGGTTTCCGAGTGCAGTATGAAATGGTACATTAAAAAACACCAAAATCCCAAATACGTTATTAGGGATATACGTTTAGAAATACATAGGAACAAAAAAAAACTGGAAAATTATGTACCAAAAAGATTTTTAAAGTCTCTAAAGCTGAAGAAAGACCTTGGAGTTAGGAATAGTAGAGTATGTTGTTAATTTCGAAGAGGGAAAAAACGGATTCATTTATTACATGTATTTAACAAATTTAAAGCTCTCTTTATTAAAATAAAAGGTAGAAATTGGATTAGCTGTGTGAAGGATAAATGGAAATGCAAAACAATCTTCAAAGACACTGACTACCTAAGCATCATCTGTTACTATTTCTGTATGTTAATTGAATTCCTCTATTCTCCCAGAAAAATACACTTAACTCTTAAATTCTGCTTAGCCCTGAACCCTCTAGGGTTGGAAATGCATACACAGGCTTATTCCTCTGATTTAAAGCCCTCCTGAAAGAGCGAGACCCTCAGTCATTAACTCGGTAACTTCCAGTGATTAAAGGTCATCAGCCACCACCACCCCCCCCCCCC